>PVIR01003019.1:0-93907 GCA_004026965.1 Petromus typicus | reverse complement strand
TCCCCAGTGCCAGTCTTTTTACAGCTTTGTCAGCACTTACTGTTCAAGGAAATCTGATCTCCAAAGCTTTCAAAGAAGGACTTGGGGCCAGAGAGTCCCCTCAGTAGTGTTGTATCACATCTCAAGTCTCCTACCTCGGTGCTCACCAGGTTAGGGAACTTGGCCTCCCAGGGATTATTGGGTATGCAGATCCCAGGCTCCAGCCCCTACCTGCTGATCTGTCTGCACATTAAAGTGGGGGACAGCCTGAGTTACCCCCTCACCACTCATGCCTCTCTCACCCTTAAATCTCCACTCCCTTCCCCAGATGTCTCCCCAGAGCAGAGTTGCAGAAGTAGTTAGTAAGAGAGCAGTTCTGCCTAGATAAGCTGTGTGATCTGACTTAGATCCTTGTACACTTGGTGCTGTACTTTGGACACTGGCTGTTTCCTTAAGGCCCATGTGTTAAAGGCATGGTCCCAGAATGGAGCTTTTAGGTGGTGGTCAGATCTTCAGAAGTGGAGCCTAGTGAGAGATTCTTAGGTCTTTGGAGGTGTGTCCTTTGACAGGGACTAGGGGAGCCTGGTCCCTTTCTCTCTCTACTCTCTGGTTATTAAATAATCAGTTTCACTACCCCAACTCCTGCCATGATTCCCCAGGTTCAAAACAACAGCACCAATTGATCACAAACCGACGTTTAAGAGTTGAACCAAAATAAACATTTCCTAAGTTGTCTCAGGTATTTGATCATGATGAAGGAAAGCAAACACGCTTGTATATCCGAATCTGTTTTCTCATTTTAAAACAAGGGGAAATGACTATAACTAGAAAGTTGTAACAAGAGGACGCCACTTGATAACACATCCTGAAGCTCACAGTGAGATTCCCGGCACAGAGATAGTGCTGGGCCATGGTAACAATCCGGGTGATAGGAATGAACACACAGGGCCAACGTCATATCATGAAACTGTTCCAACGCCGTTTCTCCACTTCTGTCTCTATTCAGCAGGATCAAGCCATAACAACAAGATGTTCAGATGCTGTGATAAGACAGAAAGAATAGTAACGGGAGTGTAATTATGGATTGGTTACCTTTTCTTCCTCGTCAAATCACCTTGAAACTTAGTGGCTTAATGCAACTATGTACTGTCTTGCAGTGTGTGTGGATAAGGAACTGAGTCTGTCTTGGCTGGTGCTTTTGGCTCAAAGTCTGTCATGAGCTGTATCTCAGATGTCAGCACGGACTCCAGTCATATAAAGGATATACGGGGACAGAAGGATCATCTCAAAACAGTTCACTCACATCCTGCTTAATGCTAGAGGATGCCTTGATTCCTCCTTTGTGGGCCTCTCAGGGTGATTTGAGGGTCACATCCTGAAGCCACAAGATGGTGGCTTGCTTTCCTCATGGCAAGGGAGTCAAGAGAGAGAATAAGAAGGAAGCCATCATACTTGAATTGATCTTGTCTTAGTCATAGTCACACACACCATCACTTCCCCCATCCTTTCTGAAAACATCCTATGCTTCTGTCAGTGATAGAGGCCTAGGTGGCCTTGGCCCTTCATCATCTTCAGACCCTTAAATCCTCTCAAAAAATGAAGAAAGTATCCAAATTCATGCCCCAATACTGCTTCAAAGTGACCTCCCTTCAACAAAACCACCACATCAGTCCTAAATCTCTTCCACACAGAGGTATTAGAGCCCTTGTACAGTACCCTCTACAATGTCTCAAGCAGATCCCAGGGTACCCTAAGTCAGAAAGCCTTTGGTGACTGGGAAAGCTCCAGCCCACTCTCGAAAACTATCCTCAACAGATTGCTTCATCTAGCTCAAGCCCTTTTGATTCTCCCAGCTGTAGTTAAACATCTGTGGCATTCATCTTGATTGTCAACAGGACTGGATCGAGACAGGCCCAGGAACTTAGTAAAGCTCATTTTCAGGTGTGCTTAAGAGTGTCTAGGAGGAGGGGAGACCTGCTCTGAGTGGGAGGGGTGCTGTCCCAAAGGCTATGAGCCTAGTGGAACAAAAGCAGAAGATAAAGTAAGCCAGACAGTCACACAAGCTCAAATCTGCTAGATCAGGTAGTGCTGGTTGCTGCCATCACCTGCAGATAGGAGGTTCTAGCCTCAGCCTTCTAATGTGATCTCACACCAGCCACTCTCCAGGGAGCTTCCAGTCTTTCGTCCTTGGACTGTGTTCTATCACTTGGTCCTTCTTCTTCTGAGACTTTAGATCCTAAGACTCAGTGGCTACTGGTTTCTCTGACTCTCCAGTGTACAGAAAACCTCTGTAGACTATCCTGCCTTGGATCATGTAACCCAATCTAGTAAGTCCCTATCTACAATCGTATATCAATTCTGTCTGTTCTGTTTCTCTAGAGAACACTGACCAATATCGGATCTCTCTAGATTCTTTATTATATTGTTCTTCATGCATTTGGGAAATTATATGCTTATCTCTATCTCTTGCTGTATCTCTTGCTTAATAACCACAAAACATCCAAAATAGTGGAACTATGTCTGATTTTGCTCAGTTTATGCATACTAGAGCCTAACACAATGGTTGGCACAGTCTTCTTCTTTTAAATCCATTTTATTTATCATTTCATTCCACAAATATTACTTTGGCCTTCCTGTGTACAGTCTCAAGTCCAGCAGCGGAAGCTGTGAACTAAACCACTTAAATCCTTCCTCTAATGAAGCATTCATTCTAAATGGGCAGACACACAAAAGAGTAAGAGTCAAACAAAATCAACATGTGAAGATATGGCACGATTTTTTAGAACAAAAACAAGAGGTCAGAGTGATGACAGAGCAAAAGGCTCTATTTTAGATAAAGTAGAGGGGGGACCCCTGAAGGTGATCCTTGAGCAAAGTCCTGGATGAATTGAAGACACAAGCCATAAGGGTACCTATAGGAAGAACCTTCTAGAAGGGGGAATAGATAATACAAAGGCTAAGGCAAGACTATGTCTGACAGATTCAAGGAACTGCCAGGAGAGCCACCCACTCAAGTAGAAGAAAGTATGGTAGATGTCAGTGTCAGGAGTGAAGGACAAGAAGCCCAACCAACACAGCACCCTGGGTCATTTCTAGAGAGTCTGACCAATAGTTGGCACTAACAAAAGCGTTATAAAGATCCACCTGGTCACTTCTCAGAGAGGAGAATGCGGTAAGGGTGAAAGGATAGAATGTCACTGTAACTCTGTGGACTCTGCCAGACACTGAGAGGGACAGCAAATGAAGCTGGCATCTGATCTGTCCTCTGGGAGGAAAGAAACATTTACCATGGAGTTAAGACATGGCTAAGCACTGAGAAGACAAACAAGAGCCCTTGACTCTGATTAAGCAGCAACTACTGCTGCTTCCCTATGACATGTCATTGAAATGTACTTCACATTGCCTTATTCCTTCAGAAGCCCCTAAAAGAGGGTGCTATTCATAGCCATTCCATAGCAAAGCTCCCCATACCCCAGTTTCTGGAGCCCACAGATGTCAATAGCACACAAAGACAAATGGAGACCTTCCAAGATTAAGCAACTTGCTCAAAACAAAGTTTTTTGCAACTGACAGAGGTAGGATTTGAGCCCAAGCAGCCACCTGACTCTAGACCTTTCCACCCCCCAAGTGCCTTCCCTGTAGGCATCTGAGCTTCTGATCTCTGATCTGAGAAACAAGCAAAGAAAATACAAAGACCTTTCAAGATGATAAAGTACAGTTTCGTAGTGCCAGGGATGGTTGTGAATGTACCAATAGGCTTTAATGAGCTAAGAATTGTTTTAGTTCAAGAACATGATTAGTATCTGTCAGAGTTCTACACTCCAAAGCAGCAAAAACCATTACTTCTCCTCAGCCTTCTACAAATTACTATCTTGTTTATGTTGTTCTCCACACAGAGGAGACTCTTTCATTCCTGAAATTTCAATCCATTCCTGCTTGATTTTTCTGACTTCTGGTTTTGTCTTTTCAGGGATGTTGTCCTGCTCACTGGAGGGTCTCACAAATTGTCATTTGTGACAATATCCGCTATATCCAAAGACAGCAAATCCCCAGCCACAGTGTCATCTATCTCTCCACCTATGTCCACAGCAGACACCATTAATTCATGCCTGTATCTTTCTGCCTCCCCTGGGCAGGTTGTCCCAGCCCTTCTCAGTACTTTAGTTTCCAACATTAACAGTGGATGACAGTTACACCTATCTGTCCTCTTTATAGTATTTCCTATGGCTGTGGGACATTCCATGGTATTCTAAAGAGTGGCACCCAGTGTTCTTAGCTTAGTGTCATAAATGCAGACATCTGATAGCAGGCAGAATAAATGTAGGAAGGGCATTGAGTGAAGAGGTCAGTGGATGTTGAGAGGGGGCTTAGGAAGGGAACAGAATCTTGCACATTGCTTACAGGCTCTCATCCCAAATAGTCCAGACAAGAGAAGACAATGATCAGATTAAGGAAACAACCATAGAAATGGAGATTTCTGACTGTTTTTTTAAAACTGTAGGTCATAAAGTCAATTCACTAGGTCAGGACCACTGTACATTAAAAATGAAGTAATGAAATACAATAAGATCAGTACATATTGTTTAGTGATGCACATTTCCCCTCTCCAGCACACGTGTCCCTGGCTGAAATGCAAAGGGTGTATCTAACAAAGCCACAGTCTGTGGTAGATCAAATAATGATCACCTCCCAAACTGTCCATGCCTTATGCCCCTGAACTTGTGAATACATTAAACTTCATGGCAAAGGGGATTTTTCAGGTGGAATTCAGGTCATTAATCTCAGTTAATCTTAAAATAAGGACATTTTCCTATATTATAGATCCAGTGATTCCAAACTCTAGGAACCAGGGAGGAGAACCATCCAGTACACAGGACTTCTGACAGACAAACCCATGAGACCATCAAGAGAGAAGAATCTCCAAACTCTTCAGTACATCCCCATGTGTTACAGCCACAGCTGAAAACTAACGGAAGTCCAAAACTGTAGACTTCTGTGGCAGCATAGAGCCACAGACTGGGTCTTCCACTGCCCCATTCCTCCTCCGTAGCTTGTGGTCTTGGACAAGTATTCCAACATTTCCTCAACTACAGATATGTTGTATAGTAAAGTCAGTTGTCTGGTTTCAGGAGAACCAAAATCAACGACTATATGTACATAAAATATTCATAATAATTATGACCTTACTTTAATAGAAAGATAAATATCTGGACTTCAGTTTCTTATATGAAAAATGGAGATAGTGTCACCTCCTACCTTTGGTTCAGGAAAAGAAGCAGTTAGGTATAGTATTATAAAAGAAGAGCTACACAACTTTCTGTTTAGCAACTGTTAGATAAAAGAGCAAAAGGAAAATACAACTACTTGTCTACATCTGTATTCATTCTCTCCTTCATCCTTATGAATAGAACTTCTCATTTTCAGCAGAGATATAGCTGCTCAGCATAAAGAGGGTACTTCTCAACCTCCCTAGCAGTTTGATATATGTGACTACGGGCTGGACAGTCCCATGTAAGCAAAAGCCTTATGTGCAGACTCTTCTTCTATCTTTTCTGCTGAAGGTGATCATCCTTTTCATTGACAGGCAAATGGACGTGATGGCAGGAATTCAAGCAACGTTTTTGAACTATAAGGAACAGAACTAATGAACAGCAAGACAGGAAGAAGCTAAGTCCCTGGAGATTTGAAAGGACACACGGACGGACACACACACACACACACACACACACACACACACACACACACTAGCAGCCTAGAGTCCAGTAGCTTTGTTCTACAAAAGAGACAGGATTTGACCTTAATAAAAACATGAAATTCTTCACTTACAACCAAACCTAAAGTTACTATGTTTAATTGAGAAAACCTAGAATCCCATATGGAATACTGGAAAAAATTTTTGAGTTTTCCAAACATTAAGATGAGCTTACAGGAGTAGTGGGTGATTAGACACTCAGGGAAGCACTCAGCATGGTGTCTTGTAGGTATCTGAGATCAGTAGTTATTAATTACCTTGCTGGCAGTGTTGGAAAAGCAAGTCACAGTGCCTCAACCCTGAATCTTCAAAATGCTTTCTGTAAGACCTAGATTCAAGCTCCATTTTTTCATGTGTACAGCTTTCTGATAGAAATGAAGAGAAAGCCTCTTTGGAAGGTGGTAAGATTGCCCCAGAGAGGAGCACTATCTAGAACTTGGGCTCTAAACATGGTGCTTTACAGATTTATTATTTTGCTACTCACAGTATCAAGCATTACAGCCCTCACTGCAGCTGTCTGATCAACAGGATAATAATGCGAATGAGGTTTTAAAACTGAGACCACTGTACACATATGCAAAGGATTCCAAGTATGTGAAAAACAAATACAGAGGAATGAATCTGAATATGTAAATAAGGTGGGAGGGAATTCTTTCTAGAGAAATCTCTTAAACCTAAGACAGATAATTTTCAAATGGCTTCATATGTTTCATGGGTTGGCCACACTAACTACCTTTGCTCAATTCATAAAGGAAATTAATTTATGGTCCACAGGGAAGTTGCTTTCAATGTACCTCAAATGTATTATTAAGGTAATCAATAAAGATGTACTATTTCAAAATGAACATCTCAATGTAATCTGTTAGAGTACCTCAGACATTTAAATTTCCTAAATATGTGACTAATGAAATAAGGGTAAACAGTAATCCAAAACCACTCTCTTCCTTCCAGAGAAGCCAAATTATACACATGGAAATCTCCCTCTCCATTTGTGAGTTAAATCTGATAGTCAACTTGTATGATTTGGGCAACTGCATAGGAGAACACCAGAGCACATGTGGTGTGTCTGGGACATAGAGGTGTGGCCTTGGATTCTATGTCCTATTCCTCCTCTCTTTCTTTCTACAACTATTTCCTTGCTGTCTTTCCTGGCCACTGTGAACTAAACAGTTTTGCTGTGCCATGTCCTTCCACCATGATATTTCTCCTTGGAATGAGAAGACCATGAACTAAACCCCCTTAAGCCATGAGCCAAATTAAACCTCTCCTTTGTTAGGTTGTGAGTGTCAGGTATAGTGTCCAGCAACAGGAAAGCTGAGTAATAAGCCAGTTATGTGGAATAAGACTTTGGCTCAGCCAGAGTTTTCACTCTTGATTTTCAAGGCTCCACATTTCAAAAGGAAATAGAAGCCACAAAAAAGAACTATCTCTTCTTGCCAAAACCATGAGGAAATCATAATTCAAAAGGAATCTTCAAAATTTCACCCTTGCATGAGCTTGAGAGAAGTACTTTTACTATGAGTACCACAATTGTTTTAATTATCTCACACCCTATTATTCTTGGGGAGATTAGTTCTCTTGTTTTGTGGGTGAAGAGTGAGTGAAGGCGGTATGCAAGATCTACTAGGTCACAGAGAGATCTTGGCAGAGATAAGACAGAAATCAAGGTTTATTTGCCTGTATATTTTAGAAAAGAGCTGTTCAACAAAAGCCTATTATGATCCACACATGTACTTTAAAAATGTTAGTAGCTACATTTAAAACATTGCATTGACCTGATCAGTATTTTATTCTAATCTAGTAAATTGAAAATATTATTTCAACATATGGTCAGCATAAAAATTGAGATATTTCACATTGTTTTGTAATTGCTTACAAAACCCAAGCATTTCTCACACATCCACCCATTTTCTTTCTGTCTGCCCCATTTCAAGTATTCAATAGCCACATACAGATAGTTGTTACTCTACTGGTGAGCATAGGCTTAGAGTAGCGAAGGTGAACTGATGGCACACATGCTGCAGCAGGCTGTTTGCATCACTGAAAGCTCTAAATGGTTTGCGATCACTGGCCTCCAGTAACAATCAAAACTATCACCTATTTTACAAACAGTAATGAGTCCAAGAAGGTCCCACTTCATAGACATATAAAGTTTTAAATATAAGGGAAAGCCCTTTCAACTTCCCACATTGAATGTGCCCGGTATATCAGTCCATGTAGACAAAGTTTTGTGGCAGTGACAAGCAGGCCCACCCCAGTGGCTTGCAAACACAAGATCCTTTCTCAACCTCATACAACATGCTCAGTATGAACTTGCTGCTGCTACTCTCTGATTTCCAGGCAGATAAAAGTTAGAATGCCTGGCAGAAGAAAACACAGGTAATAAATATATACTGCCTCAAAGATTCTGATAGGAAAAGATGCATCTGATCAATAAAATAATCAAAACAAGTTAGCTGGTCAGGCCTCCCATCTTGGGGACAGAATGGGAGAGTATCTCAAGAATTAGAGAATTAGGAAGAAGTCTGAATGACAACCCAATCTATGACTCCAAGAAAGAACCAAAGAAATATTAGCTAACATCTATTTGACTTCAAAGAGGATATTTTTATGCCACAATAACAGAAAGAACAAAATCTACAAAATCATTCCTTGTTCTTCATGTTTATAGATGCAGATAATCTCTTTCTCTTGGATGGGTAGATAGTTGGGGTTGGAGAATCACCAGTGGCTGTGCCTCCTCTGCTCTGCCCCATGTCCAAAAACATGGTTCTCAAACATCCCAAGTTGATTAAGTCTTTGAAAATTCATATACACCAACAGTTTAGCTCAGCAGCATGAGTTCAATCCCCAGTACCAAAAAGAAGGAAAATCCCTACGACCAGACAAGCACTAGGTAACTGACACTGGCTATTTCTAACAGTGATTTACACAGAGACATATGTTGCCTGCTTTTTTACATTTCAGTATTATTTGGATGCTTAATCTACATTTCTGTACTACTTTGACCATAAGAAAAACCAGACATACCCATAAATCCCTGGCTCATTTTGCAGAGCCCCTGTGGAGATACTGAGGCAGCTTTTTCTGTCTGTGTGGGAAGCAGACACCTTCTTATGTGCCCCTGGGGGATAGGACATGGGCTCCTTTGCCTTTGGATTGTGCTTGAGAATATTCTTTAAAATTCTGGACATCAGACAGCTTTAAATTCCTCAAAGTATCCAAAATGGCCCAGAGGAACTATTGCAAGAGCTTTCTCCTTCCAAAGCAAATGTTTGCCACAAATAAAGTATGGAGCGTATATGACACCAATAATATAGAGAAACCATTTCCCCAAGATGGATGAATTACAAAGCCTCAAACTTCCAGTTACAGTTCAATAAAGCCCTCATGAAATCATAAGGCATTTTCCTCTCTAGAAAAAAATGAAGTAAATATAACCCAAAGTCAGAGTGCCTTGTCCAGCCCCAGGAAACTGGCAGGACTTTATTAATCTCTAGATTAATATTCGGCCACCTTATAAAAACAAGTGGCTATCAAAGTCCTCCCAAGCACGCTTACTAGATCTTTAAGGAAGAAAAAAATGTATTTTAAATAAATATCTACACAAATAAATGCCATAGGCCCAACGCCCCACAATTCACAGGGAGCAATTTTATTGTCCTTTTTACTGCTCCCAATATCACAAAAGTTTACAATTAATAGCCACCAACATGGAAAAAGAAAAAGATAAAGAAAATGTTTATTGCTTAAGAAACACTGGCGCTCCCTTCTCCGCCCTGTAACGATCCTCCTTGCCGAGTGTCACCAAGTAAAGGAGGTGGAATAAAACACGTTCTGAATGCGGTCGGCTCGCGCACGCGCACACGCACGCGCTCGCTCTGGAGGGGAGATAAGCTGCCCGCGGTGGGAGGCGGCTGCACTGGAGCAGGACCTGCAGGAGCGCGGCGGAGTTACTGCCCCTGACAAATAGTGTAAATTTCACCCGAATCCGAGCAGGATCAAGAACGTGCCGAGGGACATCTGGGTCTGAATTAGGACAATCAAAATGCCAGAAGGGGAGAATATCTGAAGTTTTAAAAGAGAGAGGGCTGTGAATTCTTTCCTCTCTTCTGCTTTCTTGATTTCAGGTCTATCACTCGCTTGTTCACACATTCATTTATTCCATAAATACACGCCGGGCCCGGAAACACTCACAGAAGTTAAAAAAAAAAAAAAACTGCTTATAAAAACCTACCTTACTATTATCTAAAACAGTCCACGTTCTAATCTTGCCACATAATAGAATAGTAAACAAGCAGACTTTTAACAGGAATTCTTACTAAATGGGTTCTCTGATAATGAGACCAGGTAGAAGCAAAGCTGATTTTTATATCTCTCATAAAACACACACGAAATACTGCCATTGATGCGAAGTCATTTCTGACGAGAGATAAGCAGCTTTGCATGTATCAAAAGGATACTCACTACTTTTCCTTTAATGATAATCTTTTTAAAAAAATCTCCCCTCTCACCCTTTCCTGACTATGAAACTCACTGAAAAAGGACAGGGCAGTTTTTCCTGGGAATCGTGAAAACCTCTGCGCAGGGTGACAGGAATCAGAAGTAGCAGCTATGAAAGAAAAGACAGACTCAGAGGCTTCCTCTGCTTCGAGAAGCTCTGGGCCTATAGCAGGCAGTGACGGAAGTCCTGGGAGCACTACCGGGACCTCAGGGACCGGCGAGGTGACCAAGCCTCTCAGCCGCAGAAGGGCAGCCCACCAGCTCAGGGACTGAGCCACACCAAGTGCTGGACAGCACACACCAGGACAGCAGGTGAGACCGGGGACAGCCGGGCACAGGGAGGCAGGTCACACAGGCAGCACAGAGTCTCCTTCCAGGTGCCATGCAGGGGAAAGAGAAAAGCAAGCAGCAATCACTGCACCCCAGACAGACACCGCCACTCTGAGAACAGGGGTCTCAAACCAGAAGAGTCCTATATATGTGTCTGTGCCAAGTCTGCTGCTTTCCACTAAAGAGAGAAGAGTGACCATAACTTGTCAACTTGGTCAATACCAGAATCCTAACTTCTAGCTTGGTTCATCACCAACCAACTTAAAAACTACGGTTCTTACCTCCCCCCCACAATCACCACCACCAAAGTATGGCCATGAAATTAAGTTTTGGCCAATAGGATGTACAGTTCTTTATGGGGAAGACTCTCAGAAAGTTCCCTTCAAAGAGCTTGAGCAAAGAATTCCCTGTATCTATCCCACTGGCTGGCATGTGGCTGCGATGTGGCGACATTCCAGCAACTGTCTGGACCACGAGCCATGCATGACAGCTGGCTAAAGTCGGAAAAGGAATGGTGAGAAACTCCAGGATTCCTGGTGACTTCAGAGGGCCATCACATCAACCATGAGCCTCTTCTGCCTAAGGTTTGTTTTTTTAAAACATGAAAGAAAAGTTAACTCTCTTGCCTAAGTCTCTGTCATATTTCCCTGTTGCTATAGTAGAGAGACTTCAACAGCCTAGATAAAATGATTTGTGATCAACATGAGATCAAAGCAGAGAAAAGGTATTAATGCAATATACTTCTCCTGTTACACATATATTCACCTTGTTATACTTTATACCATGTTAACAGTAGTCAGTGTCACTATAGTAAAGACTAATTTCTATTTTAATGTAATTATTTTAAACTATTTGGGAAGCAAACTAGTTTGATCTTTTTTCAGTACTGGGCATTCAACCCAGGACTTTCACACTGAGCTACTCCTCCAAGTCTTTCTTTGTTTTCAATTGAGACAGGGTCCTGCTAACCTGCTCAAGCTGGAATTGAATTTGTGATCCTCCTGCCTCAGCCTCTCAGAAAGCTGGGATTATAGGGATGAATCATCACGCCCAACTTATTATGACCTTACTAGGACTGCTTAGTCCTTAATATGACTGCTTAGCTGATTGATCCAGCTATGATAACAAAGCATAACTCCATGTCCAACACTGTTCCAGTGCTGTCTGTGAACTACAACGATCGCCCATGAACCTAAAAACTCTCCAGCCAACCTGCACGTTTGTACTCTTTCTCCAGAGCTACCTTCTGGCTTCTTTGACAGAGGTGCTAAAAGGCTTGCAAGGCAGTTCAATCAGGTAATGATCGTTTCAAAACATTTTGCCATGGACAATTTGTATACATTAGTTAGACTTACATCCACATTTTAGAATTCTTAGGCCCTTCAAAACTCAAGAAAATGTGCACAGAAGAAAATAGTTTAATAGTTAGCAAAATAAGAGCTATTTCCCCCAGAGCTACCAAATCAAATGACAGCCAAGATATTGCTGGTTATTTGGAATTATTTATGTTCCTGGGAGAATAAAAGATCTAAGGTGAGGGTTTCTTTTATCCTAATGATAAATACAAATCGACTATAAAACTGCCTGTTAGCTGGCACAGACAATTGTATTAAAGGGAAACCTTGTAAATTTCAACAGCCAACAAACAAGAGGTAGAAAATTGCCTACGTTTATGGTGCCATTTATCAAAAGACTTCTGTGTTAGAAACTTACGTGTGAGCTTTTATGGTAAGAATCCACAATGAGCCTAACATGAAACATTCTTTTTTAGGGAAAAAAAAAATCACATCAACTCTAGCCCATTGGGGGGAGTTCAAATGGATAGATCAAAACCTTTATTATTAAATGACTTGCAAGAACACCCAACTCTCATCATTTGTCCAGGAAGAAAATATTTAACTGATTTGACTAGAAAAACTGCTGAACAGCTATTTTGCAATACTGTATTAAAAATGCATATGCTGTCTGATCCTGAGCCTTATTTCAATTTCCACCAAAGCAAAAAAGTGTTCTGTAGAAGCTGAATTATGGTGCCCTAGGACCCAAAGTTTGACTGGAGTAAAGCTCCTAAGCTGAGATCAGTAGGGTGGAAATAACAACAATGCTATCTGTAATTGTAATAGGAATAAAAGTACAACGACCTCAGAACCCTCACCCGATAGCTGAGGTGGCCACACTCCCCTGCCTCACATTTTGAGGGTTCAGGGAGCAAGAAGCTGCCAGTCTGCATTCTGGCCCCACAGCAGGGACTGCGCAGTGTTATTTGGTGCAGCATTCTGAGCACTTCAGTAATATTTACTACACAAATGAAGCCACAAAGGGACAGACTAGAAGCCTCCTCTCTCCTCCAGAAATTACCCTGCTTAAATAAGCCATGTGGGTCTCTTGTGATACTTCCCAGTCCTTCTCAAGGTGGCAAAGCACACTGAAACTTCTGGTCTGGAGTGTACATCCCAGTCCTGCTGCTGTCCGAAGGCATCAGGTACAGGCTGAAGTGCCCTCCCTCTCAGGTTCAGCTCTGCATAAAGAAAAACGGGATCGAGCATGCTGATAAGGATGAAATGCCACAATTCATGAAAACTGCTCATCACAGTGGCTCTCTCTTCAGGCAGTTTTGCTTCTCCAGGATACTGACAATGTCTTAAGGCATTTTCAGTGATTATAACCAGGAAATGGGTGCTACTGAGCATTAGTTTACAGAGGCCAAGGATCCCACAGTGCTTAGGATAGTCCCCACAATGCAGAAAGACCTGGTCTAAAACATCGTTAACATCCACTTGAGAGGCCCCAACTTAGCCCTGTGTCCAACACAGAGAGAACTCAGTGCATACCTAACGCATTGCAGTTAGGAATGGGGAAGATGGGTGGGGAGAGACCTCTACCTGAGGCAGGGCTCTCACCAGAGCCATGGAGCATAGTCTAAATGGTGCCATAGGAAGACTGACTTCAAAACAAGAGGCTCTAAGGAGACTAGTCTCTTCCTGCAAAGCAGTGTAAGCAATTTCCTGTAAAAAAAACCTTGGTGTTTTTCAAGGAGGGGCATAACGACAAAGACATATAATGTAGCTTGCTCCAGCTCAACTGAAATAGTGACAGTTCACTTGTTACGGACTGAATGATGTTCTCCAGGTACACTCTCCATATTCATAATTTGAAGCTCTACCTCACTGCATTTGAAGGTAGCCTTTAAAGAGATAATTTAGGTAAAGGAGACCATGTAGGTTGGCTGTAGTCCAACCCAAGATGCTTTGAGATAGATTACCCCACATGGGGAGACCACCAGTACGCAGGATGGAAAGGCCTGTGAGGACCCAGCACACAACCTGCAAGCAGATGAGAGAGACCCCAGAGAGGAAACCAGCCCTGCCAACCTTAGACCTTACACTCCCAGCAGTATGCACCTGCATACCTCATTCCAGCAGTATAAAGAAACGAACGTCTGTCACTGGATTCCAAACCTACATCTTGTAGTATTGTGTGACGACAAACTAGTGGGCCAGTACACAAGTTGTAGAAACCACAGGTATCAGCAAGACTAACGTGTTCACAATTGCCAAACCACAACTCTGCAAGGGCAGCTAGCTTGTAGAACCCTATGGCTGAATCATGCTGGCTCTCTAAGGCACAGTGGGCCAAATCCTTACTAAGAAATTGTCTAAAGGCCTAATTCCCTTCATTGTAACTAGATACATTAGTCCTCTTGTAGTCAGCAAGTAAAGTTCTAAATTCCTACATGGAGTAGACACACTATCTTCACGCTCTACTTATGAGCCCTGCCATCTTACCCTCCTGGACATTTATTACCACCTCTCTGAAATACTGATCTGCCTGTGGACTCATAATGAAGTCGGACCCTTATTATTTCCCAGACATTGGATTATACACTAGATTATCGAACTTGCGGAAACTTCTCCCTGAACCTGTTCCTCCCACTCCACAACCTGTAAGAAGTTTTTGGTTTTAAACTTCCACTTCCTTCTCACTCCCCCATATCGAATGCCTCATGTTCTCCATGTCCTTGACCTTCTCCATCACTCTCTGCTGCAGACACTGTTGTCCACAGGTTGATAAATGGTTGCTGCAAACAAGGCCTGTCAGTCACTGTAATCAACCTGGGCTGAGTGACAGGGAGTGTAGGGAGTGAGCATGGGGAAAACTGAGATCGGTGTGCGATAGTTTAGGAAGCTCTCTGCTGAAGAGACAGAGGCCAGCTGGAGCCAGTTCGTACTCATTTCACAATGTATTAAATGGATGCTTAATAAATGTGTACAGGCAGGATTGAAACACGCACTGAATGATTAAATTTCAAAAATTTACCACAGTGAAAGACACATTGCCGCTAATCCCCTCACAATACCCCTCTCACCTGAAACATACTTGTCCCATGCTTCCCACCACTTTCTGAAGTAGGTCTAGAAGTCCTCTTTGGTGAGTGTCTTTGGTTATGCTATTGTGGCTGCTTGGATGTCCTGAATCAATTCAAAATATTACCATTCATGATTTGGGGGAAGAATGAGAAGTGACGTGGGGCAGATCTGGTGAATAAGGTGGATAAAGATGCTCTCCCATGTTTTATGAGCCTGTATTTCATCGGATGGCCCTTGGCAGGTGCAGTCACTGTATTTCTGATCACACCTCATAAAGACATCTCACTAAAGAAGGTTCCCGAACTGCTGCATAAAGTAGCAGGCAGGGTTGGATGAGTGAGTCAGAGGGGTGGGGGGTATCTTGAGGAGGATTAATAGCCATGTGTCTTTTACAAAATAAATTTTAAATTTTTATTTAAACACTGACCGTATTTTGATCATCCATTGTATCAGTGCATGTACACACACACACCCATTATATATATATATGCAGGTTTTGCTTCCTGTCCTGCATGGTAGCTCTGTCAGTTCCAAACACTGAAAGAAAAACAAGCCAAGAACAAGAGCTCTGAAAACATCCAGGACACAAGGATCAGCCAGGACCCTCTTTCAGCGAGATATCACAACCGCCAGATTTTTATGATCTGTCATGGGCAGGTGATTTGAGAGCTGATTTTGGTGACATAATGCATAATACTAGTTTAGTAAAATGCCACACATCAATCCTTCTATTTAATGCAGAAAGACCTTTAGAACAGGAACATGAAGACATTTTCCTAGAGAGTAAAGAGCCACTTGATTTATCTCTTGTTGCTGTTTTGTTTGCTTCATGGCATGGCTGTAAAGAAGATCCTGGCCTGCTCCACACACCACCAGCCTTCCCTCCTGAGCTCCCTGAGGCGCAGCAGCCCACCCAGCATCCAGCCTGGGCCCAGTGCACTCAGGCCATCTCACAGGCAAGACTTCACCCCAGAAGTGGGAAGAAAAGGCAGCTGCAACTGGACTGCAGGCTGAACAGACTTATCCGCATGTACTCTGGCAGGCAGGGACCTAATCATGGTGCTGCACTTGCAGCTGGGGGAGAAGAGTCATGGCTGTGGGCAACACATTGACGAATGAGGGCAAAGGCACCAGACTCCCAAGCGTGGCATGGACCCTGGGGTGAGGGGGGAGGAGCATCCTGTTTGTCTGGGACACCAGTCATAAGCAGACCTCCAAATGCGGGCATGTTCGGGGAGAGGCAGGGAGGGGCATACGACCTGGCCACTACCACCTCCTCTCCTGGCTCCTAGGGCACAGCACCTTCTCTGACCCAGCTATTCTACTCCTGCCCCTAGTGGAGGACCACAGGTGAGGACTATTATGTGCGGCTAATGACAAATTTGAAAAAAGTCTAAAATACCCATTAATAGAAACAATACTCGTATTAGGGTAAAGGGGAAAAATGAGAATCAAAATGTGTCAAGTAAAGGTACTGTTCTCAATGTTAAGGGTGTATTAATGTATTGTATGTATAAAGTGTACCAATAAAATCAATTTTTAAAAAATAGAAATGTCAGTATTTTAAAAAATTGATATAGATCTGTATATATCAATGTGGAATGACACCAGTAACATCTTCATAGAAAAGGCAGAATATACATATTCCACACTAGTTATGTTACCACATCAGAGGGCACTTGCAGTAGATTTGTTTTAAATGGCACCAGAAAGAAAAGGCATCAAATGGTGAACAGTTTATTCCAGGAAGGTGGGATTACAGGTGCTTTACGCTTATTTTGTGTCATACAGTATATTTTTGGTTTTTTGTTTTGTTTTGTTTTTGAGAAAGGGTCTCACTTTGTAGTTTAGGGTGGTCCTAAACTCAGCTTTGAACTCAGCAATCCTCCTGCCTCTGCCTCCCAAGTGCTGGAATTACAGGCATGAGCCACCATGCCCAGCACTGTGGTAGGTGGTTCTGAGTGCTGGTGGGTGTGAATCACCAAGCCCAGTATTGTGGGATGTGGTTACCTGGGACTGAACCTGCGCCCTTGAGCTTGCAAGGCAGGTGCTGGAATCACTGGGCTAAATCCCTGGCCCAGTTTTTTTTTTTTTTTTTAAGCACATTTATAATCTGAAGATTTTGTATCTTTCTTACCGAAAACAAGAAGTATGTGTAAGTATGTGAGTAAATGTCCTTTTTCTAGACATAACACAATTCACAGCAGGTTCCCAGGGTTAACTAGGCCACACCAGATTTTTGGTCTCCAGTTTGAAACACTCAGTATTCTAACAGCTCTGCTCAAGCATTGCCGAGGTGTCTGTTGACAGTGGATGGACATGTCTGTGGCATGAAAGTGCACAGGAGGCAGAGCACAAAGGCACAGATAACAGAGCCGAATCCATATGTGGTTCCTGGCAAGCTTCCTGCCCACAGAGACAGCGCTGCCACTCCACGTCCAGCAGCACTGTACTGACTCCCTCGGCAGCGGATGACTGCCACTCAACCCAGAATGGGACAGGCAATTTCTGTCACTTCAGCAGAGAAATAACCCACTGGTGTTATAGGTTGCACTATGCCCCCAAGTTCATATGTTGAAGATCTAACTCACCGCACTTCTCAACAGCGCCTAATTTGGAAATCAGGTTTTTGCAGATATAATGAATTTGAATGAGGTTATCAGGACAGCCTCTAATCCAGTATGAGCAGTGTCTTTCCAAGAGGGAAAATTTTAACACACAGATACATGGAAAGAAGGTCGTGTGAACACGAAGGTAGAGGTTCTGGGTGATATTTCCACAGGCCAAAGAATGCCAAGGTTGTCAAAAATACCAGGTTGTCAGAATGCCAATATTGCTAGACAAAGAGCATAGAATAGACTTGCTCACCTAGCTCTCAGAAAACCCACACACAACTTGACCTTGGACTCTAAGCCTCCAGAACAATAAGACAGTACATTTCTATTGTCCAGGCCACACAGTCTGTGGCAAGCCATCACGGCAGCAATACCAGGCTAACACAACTTATCTCTTAGGTGTTCATAGCTGTGACATGTAATGAGCTCAAGAGGGAGAGCAAGCCATGACACAGCAGACAGAAGTGCAGGAGACCTCTGGTCTTCACAGATCCCTTCTAGAGAGTTTGTTCCTGATGTACACTCATTATATCTCACATTCTGCTTGAGCAAGTCCCTGGGGATTTCCCTTTCCCCCTAACTAAAACACCCAGGTACTGGATGAGCTCTTTCAAACCCTGTCTCTGATCCCACAATAACAGACCAGACTCAGCAGTACATGGATTCCATTAACGTTGGCTGGAAGAGCAGATACATAAACATGCAAATGAATTTTTCTGAGACAAGCCAATCTCTAGCCACAAGCCCAAGTGGAGGATTGCTAATTTAAACTTCATAGTAGAATGGAACTTCTAAGTAGAATGGGGATCTCTCCCAGAATCTGAAGGTAATAAGGAGATTTGGGAGTCAAATTTGGTAACATCAAGTGAAAGACCACCTATAATGGAGCTACACTGTTCTATGGCTCTGCTAGTACCTGTTATTTTCCTTTTTTGCTACATCTTCTTCTTACTTTCCCTCCTGTTCTAGACATATCATTTGGGCAGAACCCAATGGCAGTCTACACCATCCTTGCCCCCAGTGGTGATCATCTGGCCATTAATAAGCCCCATGTTCTTTTTTCCTGGCCATACTGATTGTTTCAGAAAGAGTTCTCCTCTGAATCTGACCAGCCAGGCTCTTTCCTTTGGATTTGTCAGCAGTAACTGCAAATTTATCCTGCCTATCTTAGATCCACGAAGCTGCAAAAGAGGATGAAGCGGGGAGAGAAGACAGACAGGTGCTTGATGGCACTGAAGTTCCTGAATCTTAGCAATCTTAGCATCCCCAGGCTACACCACTGCTCTTTCTGTGGTTGACTAGTAGATAAGATCAACTCCCCTTTTACTTAAAGTTTATTCAGGTTAGATCTCTGTCTTAACCCAAAGACTCCTAATTTGCAAAAGATAAATAAGCTTCCTTCATGGCATGAAGGATGAACACTAGCCATTCTCCTAGACAGCCAAGCAAACTGCCCCTCCTAGAAAGCCTGAGTGAAGGATACTCCTGTCCTACAGGTCACAGACAACACAGCTGGCCCCCTCTATCATAGCCGCGGCCCTACAAGCTATTCAAGGTCAAGGAGCCAGTGTGGCCAGAGAGCTCTGCCTCATGGGAGTGCTGCACTTCACAGCTTAGGGTGGTCCATACGGTGGCTCAAATGAGCTGCAAAGAGAGGCAGAAGACAGCAGCTGCATTAGTAGCAAAAAAGATGAAGTTTAAAAGTTGGGGCAGAAGATACAAGCTCTTGACTGAGCGACTTCAGGAACTGCTAGTGAGAGAACAATACAGCACAGCAGCCAGTGGAACAGACAGGTTCAACCCAGGTGACTTCGCTTCTACGCATGTGACTCAAGTTATGTGACTTCTCCAAGGCTTGCTTTCCTCCTTTGCTTAAGGGGTCCAAGTTAGGCTTCTGTCACTGTAAGAGACCAATGAAAATGAAAGGAAATGATGATACATATTAAAGGAAGCATCTAAAATCAGTGAGAAAGGTGAGTGTTCAACCAACATTATTGGGATAACATACTACCTTTCAGAAATATATAAATAAATACACATGTTTGTCTTAGAATAAACTGCAATAAAGCAAAAATAGAAATATGAAAATAAAATTGTAGAAGAAAACATGAGACTATACTGGGAGATACCTTCTGACACAGCACAAAACAGGTTATATGATGGTTGTAAGAGTGTGACAAAATCACGTGTACAATTTTAACATTAACTGATAAACTACAGGAAGTAACAGCAGCTCACACCACATACAAATTTTTTTTTCCTAAATACTTCTAGAAACTGAAATTAAAAATACAAAATTGAAGATACAAATAAAAAATGCAAATGATATAACACACGAAAGATGCTCCCTCCAAATAAAAGAAATGTCACCTGTGACTATCTTGCAGTGGCACTTCTCACCCAGCTTGACAAGGATGTGAAAGTGGGACAACCAACTGCACTGTAAGGTCAGAGACTGGCTGCAGGGAAGGCTCTCTGAATGGGTGCGAGCACCACACAGTACACTCTGGCACCAGCTACTGAAATTATAGAGTCACATACCTTTTGATTTTCCAATTCTAATTTTAAATCTTAATTCTTCTGTTATATAAACCAGTCTTTCATATCTGAAGCTTCCAAATCCTTAGGCCCAAAGCAGCCTTAATTATTGTGAGAAAACAAATTCTGTCTGTACTAAACACATACGGACTCTAGTCAGTGTTCCCTAATACAGTAAAGCAACTATTTATATCATGTTTACATCATTAGCAATCTAGATATGATTTATAGTCTTTTAGAAGATGTATGTGGATTATATACAAATACTGTACCATTTTATACAAAAGATTTGGGCATCTGTACATTTTGGAATTTGTGGGTTCCTGGAACCAATCTCTTATGGCTACACTAAGAAACAACTACACTTGTAGCGGAAAATAACTTAGACATTTATTCATTGCAATATTATTTATATTTGCAGCCAAAAGGAAATCATCTTGGTGGCCGTTAGAATTCTAAATAAACTGTGTCAATACAAACAATGAGATATAATGTTATCCTCCCAAAACAAACAAAAATAAATGAGTTCCTTTATGTTCTAACCTGGGGAAAAAAAACCCACAAATTCTATAACATTGCTATGTGAAAATACTGGATCTGGAACAGTGTACAGAGGGCTTTCATTTGCATTTAAAGACTAAAGCTAAACAACTGACATTTGCTTATGTGTATATAATATATGATATACAAAAGAATGACTAACAATTGTTTAGGGGAAAGGACTATGTTTATGCTTTTCTGAATTATGATTATCATCTATATATTTCAAAATATAAAATTTTTAGAAAGAAACAAAAATGAAGCAATGATGTACAACTCTTAGCACAGAGCCTGGAGTGTAATAATTTCTCAGAAGCTATCAGTGGCTTTTGTTATGACTATTTTATTATTATTATAGTCATAGGAGGAGCCCTTATCAAGTACCAAGAACTCTGCTGTATTCTCCATGACAAGCAGGATCCTGGGACCCGTCTGAATGTCCCTGTGTTCCTTAGACTCCACCACACGTAGCGGCCACCTCCTCCAATAGCACCTGAGAAGACAGTGCATCATGATTCCGCTATGGAATCCCTGAAGGAATCAGCATCCCAGGAAGGCTGGATTCAAAACGCTACAAAAAAAGATCATTACGTAGTTCATTAACTACATACCTCTGGGTTCTCCACTCCTCAAACCCACCCCCATAGCATCTCTCAGTCTGTGACACACTGGATTCCCTCAAGTGCAGCCCTGGCTACTTGTGGTGGGGACAAAAAGGGAGTTGTTTCCCAGCTGCTCTCCACCCTAGGACCTGTGTCCCCTGAAGTGCTAAAAGGTTTATAAGGAGACAGTTTAATAGAAGCAGCTTATAGAAGAAGCATAGAGGCAGACGGACCACATGCTGCTCCTTCACTTTTGACACCCAGTACCCACAATGACAGGTGTGTGGCCATCGGGCTCAAATGAAGCAATGTATTCAAGAGCATCTTGTACTCTTACAATACTGTGCTTCTGCAGTATTATCACTGTAAGACCTATTGGGCAAAATCCATGGATTTCATGCCTTCTGTCTTCCTTATAGCATTTAGCACAGTTCATAGTAGTTCCACAATAAATATCTCCTAGAGAATGACAGTACATCATGGTTCAGTTATGCAATTTATAAGCCATTAGGAAGATTCTAGCATTTTTTTTTTCTTTCTGGCAGTATTGGGGTTTGGGCTCATGCTCTTAGACTTGCCAGGCAGACACATGGTGTCACTGTGCTACATCTCTGGTCCCAGTTCTAACATCTTTATACAGCCCTGTAACCTCACTCTTACAGGGAAGATCATTTCTGCAAAATGTAATCAGGCTCTAGCTCTTTGCAGAAGAAGGTTACTATCTATGTACACCCATAGCTTCACAGACTTATGTGAACTAGAAATCAGGTGAATACAGTCTCTACTCTGAGTACCTGGAGGCTGTTGAAAGAGCAACATTGGTTGCAACAGATTCTAGGTATGTTCCTCCTCCTCCTCATCCATTTGCCTGCCTCTCAAAGATCCACAGAATATCATTTCTGCAGACCAGGCCATAAAGCATTCCTTAGGTATTTCCTAAGATTTTGTGATCATTTGGCCCCAACCTGAAACCTCTACCTGCTTAAAATACCTGGAGTGGCTTCTATTTCTTGCACTGATCCCTGATTGATCATTTCTCAATATGATTTCATTTCTCATCAGAATTGTCTCACTTGTATTTGCACAGTCAGTGCCCAGCACAGGATCTGGTGGCAGGTGCTCAATAAATATTTCTTGAAAGCTAATGAAATTAAAATGTATGTCTAATTTCTCAGCAACCAGAGATTTATTAGAACCACAGACCATCCAACCATGTCTAGTCTCTTATGTTTAGCTTTCAAACTCAAATCTTGGTACAAGATATCTTGCCATTTGAATAAACAATGCAGCCACATTTGACAAAAGAAATCCAAAATCTCTGAGGGACAAAGGGCACCTTTCCTTATACAAACGCTCACCCACGGTTTATATAAGCACAGGCACCGATAACAAACACTGGCATTATTAACAAAAGAAAATGCTATGATACTGACGAGGTCTAGTGATTTAGCACCTGCAGGTAACTTTTATTCTGAATCTTAATTTACTACCCACTGGTGACCCTTGTGTAAAAATCAGGACTGGGGAGATTTGATCTTGCATGTAAATTTTATGTTTTGTCTGTTGGCAGATTTATGATTTGGGCTGCGCCCAGCGCATTCAATGAGGGAGAGCCACATAATGGTCATACGTGTCATCACCCAGCACATTAAACCGCCTCGCAATATCCCAGATTACAGTGGGACATTGCAAAGCATGGCTATTTGAAGGTAATTCATTCCAAATTCAGCTTGGATTGCTTTCCCTGTACAACTGACAGAGGACTCTGCCACAAGATCATTGGTGTGTGGCTGAAGCCGAAAAATGAATTTTCTGTTTTTCAGAACATTGTGAGGAAGTCAGGATATGTTTCTTTTTAAAATAGAGAGAGATTCCTTCATAAAATCACCTGCCTCCCGATGAAAGGAAATAGGGAGGTGTCACAGAAAGTCAACCAGATTGATTAAGGGAATGATCCTGTGAGTCTTTGTGCTGTGGGATCCTGGGCCTAGGACTCAGCAGGGCAGCCGGCTGGCTCAAGGCTGCATTGCTCCAGTGTGGTGGGTGCTCCCCTGGAGGGTGGCAGGAGACACTGACAGGGACATGGGCCCAACTCCGAACCCGAGCAAGGCACTCAGTAAGTGACAATCACCTCTCTGTCCTGCCTAGTCAGTGTACTGCGCACCCTTTCCCCAGCAAGGGACAGTTGACTCTTCTCTGAGGACCGGGACAGCCAAGGTCTGAGGACTGAGCCAAGAGTCACCCATCCAGAGCTGTTACTTAAGGTGTGGTGTTTTATTTTTAAGCATCAGATATTCTACCAGTAAAGTATTTGTACTTGCCATCATATAAAATGTGATTAAAATTGATACTCCAGGAACTCTGGTTGCCCAGTACATCCCTAATGAAAATGAGTGTGTCACCATGCTATGTGTACTTTTCTGTAGAAATGTGTGTTGCATTATGCTTCAAATAAAGTTATTTTAGAAATGACTTTCCAGGAAAATATAAGGCATTTATCCCGGAGCTTTGCGTAAAACCTGGCACACTGCCCCGGATCCCTAGGAGAGCGCTCCCTCGTTTACAAAGCTTGTCACAGAGGAAGCAGAAGCTGCCCCGAAGTGACAGCATTGCCAGGGAAATGAGGAGGGCTCCCACGTGATCAATAGCACCATGGAGTCAGGAGTTTATCACAGCAGATGTGGACTTGTGCTGATTGCCAATTTCCAAACACTCATTTGGAAGCCCACAGTTGAGGCAATTAGGGCTGATTCTGGGCTGTATTTGTAATATAGGATTTTTTTTTTTAAATCAAAACTCATCATCCACAACCGTTGGGGCCACGTGCTGGTTCGTTTTTTTCCACTGGCTGACCTTTAAGTGTCCAATTACAAAGTTTTATCGCTTTCCTTCCTTTTTGTCATTACCCTCCCCCCAAAGGAAAAACTTCAAGGGCCAGAAGGAGTGGAGAATTGGAAGCTGCAATTTTATTAGACAGTGAAATTACAAAAGCTCTAAGCCCAAAATTCATAAACAAATTGCGAGAGCTTTTCTGGCCTAAATGTGATTTTATAAAGTTCCTGAGAGGATGATTCATAAGGGGCTGTATGACCTTTAAGACTCTGTCTAGCTCTAAATGTATATATTGACCATAAAATACTGCATAGGCCACTGCATCCCCATATGGGCTTCTTAAGCCACATGCTTTATTAAAAGGGTAGGGGCAGGGAGGTGAGAGACGATCAGACCAAATACATTTAAAAAATATAAATTCTCATGTTCTGCTCTCACAGCCATCGAAGTCATATTAAAGGCTCTGAGAAGTCCTGCAGCATGGGAAGTATGCTTAATTTCATACCTGATATGAAATATCATAACTTGATATGAAATGCCAGAAAACCCTCTAGAATTTCAAGAAATGCTAAGCCCACCCCAGGAGCTTCTCCAGTTGCCATATTCAGTGGGGAACTTCTGATGCAGGATGCTAATGCATTGGCCTCCGGGCCACATGTGACACTTATTCATGCATCCTGCAACTCTCTGGAGTTTTGAATTTTTTACTTTTGAATTTATATTACATTGAACTCTTCAGGGCAGGCTGTTATCACAGGGCTTCTTTAGCTGATTATACTGTGACTCCACAGTCTACAGAAAGAGGAACTGCTACATATCCTAAGAGTCATGCCATATTTGGTTGTGGGGTGGGGAACAGCCCGCACTGGAAAGGGGATCTGCATTTGTACACATCAACCTAGGAAGCCCCTGCCTTCTCTCCACTGTCCTTTAAACCTTGTCTTTGTCCTCACTTCTCACCTTTCCTTCAAATCCTATTTATCTAATACGCCTTTCCTGTCATTGCCAGGGGCTGGGGAGGTTTCCTGCAAAGGGATTAGATAACAAATGTGTCCCTAAAGGGCCCCTAGGTCACAGTCCTAATAATGAACTCTCCTGTGGAGTGGTTAAAGCAACCACAATAGTGCACAGGCACATGGCCCTGGTTGTGCTCCAACAAAACTTCCCTTGGAAAACAAGCAGTAGGCTGGATCTAGTCCGAGAACTGTGGACTTTGCCAAGCCTAGATCGATGCTTTAACCGGCCACGTGAAGGAATTTACGCATGTTTTTAAATTTTCTTTTATCTTCTTGAAGGATACTCCTCATTTCCTGTGGCTAATGCTCTTTTTTGCAATCTATTCTCATTTCAAAGCTGTTTCCAAATCCCACTTTCATGGGGAGTCCCCCCAAATGCCCCCAGCCACCAATTCTGAATTAGTCTTTCCTCTAACACTCCAAGTCAATGTAAATCAACAGGAGCTAGCACATTCTGCTTGGCCTTTTCTTAGAATTTTTTAAAAGTGTTTTATCTTGTATTTAAAATGCAAATATCTTTCATCCTTGTAGCCCATGCCCAACACAGGTTTCCACAGTAGACACCCACCTCTGTAGGTTTCTCTGATTTGTTCAATTTTTTAAAGAAACCCAACACTGAGGGTTGGGAGGAGGGAACAGATCACAAAAAAATCTAATAAGGCTGCTTTTTCCAAAGAGCTCTCGATGTATATTTCCTTGGGATGAACGATGCTGGCTGCAGGGCTGGGGGCTGTCATTCGGCCAGGAAATGGAAAGAAATCCAGCAGGTTGTAAGAGGACCTTTCTCCTCTAACGCCTCCAAAACACATGCCCTACTTATGCAACCAGAACAGAAGCACAAGGCTTTCAAGAAATATCAATGAAATTTATTCCAACAGGGACTCAGCCACAGCTCCTAAAAAGCAATGCTTTCAAAGGAAAAGAACCGGAGTTCACCTTGTGAGACCATCAAAACTATTCCCACAGATGCCACGTGAGCCTGCATTTATCTAACTTGAAAGGAGTTTGGTCTGTTGGGATTTGAATCCTTTGATTCCAGAGAGAAAAGATATTACCAAGACCCATTTTAGCACACAGTTTAAAAGTCATGTCTGGAATACCTCTCAGCCTCCTTGGTTTTGAACTAAGTCGTCTACACTCTCCTGGGTGTTAATGAGACCATTTTCAAGTCTTATCCCTGGATGGACAGCTGAATGGATGGATGGATGGATGGATGGATGGATGGATGGATGGATAGACGGACAGATAGTATACTGGGGAGGTAAGAGGAACAGGAAGTAAAGAGGATAGTCAGCTTTCCTGGTGTGGCCAGTCTCACACAGGTCATCACATTCACTCAGGCTGACACTGCCTGCTTGAACATGTAGTGACACTGTTTTGCACAACTGCACTTGTCCTTGGCCCTGGAAGTGCCCCTTGAGGCAGAGCAGGTGCTGAGGAGTGGAAGCTGGAGACTCTCCACTTCAGGTCACTGTGTTACCCTGAAAAGTCATCCAACTAAAGAGGTCACCAGAGCACCTACAATGGTGCCTGTTCCTTCAGGTTCCTACAGCATAAAAAGGTTGTAGGTGACAACACCAGAGCCAAAGGGCTGCTGGGAGTAAGATGCTTACCACAGTGCCTGGTACCAGTAATGGAACAGATGTAACTGCCACTCTCATCACTGTGGACTGGCAGGCAGGGCATTGCATGGCAAATCAGTGCCATGGTGGGCAAACCTTTTCTGTCAATGGCCATTTAGCACCTATCTTACTGTCCCTTACTATAAATACCTGTACTTTCTGTCCCAATATTTCAACTATGGCTTTGTACAGGACAGCAATTCTAGACAAGATTTGCTGATGCTATCTAGGAGTGGCAGCTTAGGAGTGTGACTTTGGAAAATTAACCTCTGTCTCCTCTTTCCTAGCTCTAAAATGGGGTAATAATACCACCTACCTCAGCATGATGCAGTAAATATTGAATGACCTGATCCTGGTGAAGAATTCCACATGAGGCCAGATACACAGTACATGCTGGTGAGTGTCAACCCTAGTTTACAAGCAAACTCCTTCTACAGAATGAACCTAAGCCACGAGGCCACAGGTGGTCGGCACTTTCAGTGTTGCTGACATTGACCGACAGTTCGAGCAACTGACAATGAAGACTCACTCTACAAAACTAAGTCCAGGGTCTGCAGACTGTCACAGCACCCTGCAGTCTGGAACTGGTCAGCTGCCAAGCACAAAGCAGACCAAACCATCTGGCTATCACTGGAGAGAGCAATGAACTGCTGGTGACCAAGGTGATAGTCATCCCTTGAGCACAGGTCCCCCATCCTCTGAGGACACTTAAGCCACATGCATACCACACAGAGGTCCAATGGCCACCTTGGCCTGTATGCCCAGGTCTGTTTGGATGGTTTCTTGGGGTAGGAGAGTGGTTTCTGTCTTACTGTTATTGTTTTGTCTTTTTGCTTCCTTTGAAAGTACCGCAGCAAAGTCGGACTACCGCAGGATTGAAGAGATCAGTGGCACCTGACTGTGCACTGTGTCCCATCTTCCTTGTGTCTTTAGCTGGCCAGGTTGTCCCAACCTTTAAGACTCTAGCCAGTTTCAGTGCCAAACAGAAAATCCTTGTCTTGTCTATTTTTCTAAGTAAGCCATCCAAGATGAAGTCTTTCTGTTAGTAAAATATACTGGAGGTGGGAATCTGGGCCAGTCTGACAATCTGGACCACAACTTCTTCTCCGAAGAAAAAGCTGGTGAGACAGATCACTTGCAAACAAAGAAGCCAAGGTAATAATAGAAAGCACACCACTAGGCACAGATTAATTTAAAAGAGGCTTGGCGTTCATTTGATGATCATGTCCCCAAATACACTGCAGGAAGCCAGAAGAGAGCTGGCAACACCAGCAAAGGTAATAATACCCCATGTGGACGACTGGCATCAGTCAGCATTATACAGAATACTAGATGGCATGTTCCTGGGAGACAGTCCTTTCTACGAAAATGCTCCCTGCTGGCAGCCCACGCCAAGATCCAGCCCACCCCACCCCTCCCCAAGGAAGAGGGACCACCGAATTGTCTACTGACCCACTGGAGTCAAGGACTCTGCAGTTGGAGCCCAGAACTCACACAGTCCCCCAGCCACTAAAGGGTGGCTCAGTTCTGCAGTGGCTGCCAGCACTGCCCCATATGCAGAGGGACCCTGGTGACTCTAGACAGTTGTGATGGGGTGGACAGGTGTCTGATTAAAAACCGCGCTGCTGTTATTTACCCAGCCACATCTGAGTACCCCTCACATTATGAAGGAAAGCAAACAAATAGGAGACAAAGCAGATTGCACTTCTCACAGGCGAGGCTTTATTTAAAAGATAACCCACTTCCATCATTCATTAAGCGGAAACCAAGGACCAGCTTAGAACCCAAGGGTGGCTATTACCAAGCAATGGCTTATTTTAGCCTGTCTTTCTGCCAAAGCAGAAGGGATCATTCTGCTTTATTAGCACCAAGGAAATGGCAAAAAATGTGTGCTTTTCTTCAGTATGGCTCTGGATCATGCCTTATTATTTAGCAGTAAAGAGAAAATATTTTAAGACTCAGTTTCCCTGAGACAGCACAAATTAGGAAGTAATTTAAACTTAGCTAATATGGAAAAGATTCAAAGAACTTTTTACAGCACCATGAAATGCCAAGCTGAGGTTAAGAGGAATGAGGAAAACCTACATAAATGCTAAAGAAAAATCTCTAAAACATATGGCTCAAAAGCATTAAAGTGAAATTAAAAGTGAAAAAATAACAAGCAAGTTTAAGAACAAGATGTTCTAGTACAACAATTATGTATGTTTTTAATCTCACTGAACTGCATGTATACTTGAAAAAGATTAAGGTGGTAAGCTTTATGGTATGCATATTTTACAATTACGTAGAACAAAGATTTCTGTACATATCACTTAAGCAAAGGAATGGGCAGCTAAGCACCAGTAGGACCAGATGCTGACCTCCAGAGAGGGAGTAGAAGCGAGGACAAGAACAGCATTGAATTCAGCCATGGCAGCACTATAGGAATGGCACATAACAGGAGCAGTTACAGATACTACACTTGATAAATAATTTAAGGGAAGTCTGCAAGTGAGGATCAGTTTCTTCTCTAAGATGAGGGCATTGAACGAGGTCAGCATTTCAACCATCTCTTCTTCCCTAGTGATACTCATGACATTGGAAGGTTTGTGTCTGAGGAATTAGTATAATTACGAGACACAAAGCTGATCTCATATCATTCTCTTTGGATTAATTTTGGGCCAAAAAAAAATTTTAGCAAATACTTCTGTGATGCTGGCTCTCTGCTGGACACTGTTTCAAGTGCTTGACAAATATCAGCTCAGTTAATTAACACAGAAACCTAGTGAGATATCATTCTGACTGCAGAGGGGAGGAAAGAAAAGCACAGAGTAAAGCCACCAAGATTCCATTCCAGGTGAGTCAAGGTCACTTCCTGGATCCTGCTGTCAAAAACAAAACTGTTCTGCTTCCCATGCTGTCTGCTGTCTTCCCTGTTTTGCAAATAGACTAAATTGATTCCCATCCAGGGCCTTTGCACTTGCTCTTCTTCAGATCTTGGCATAGCATAATCCTTCTCAGCTCAAATGTTGTTTAAATTTTAGCTCAAATGTCAACTCCCTTGGAAAGCTTTCTTTAGCCACCTCATCTCCACTAGTTTAGTTCCATCTCCATTCCCCTAACATACTGTCTGCCTTCCCTCTTTTATGGCTCCTTTCACTATCTGCAATGGTCTATTGTCTTTTTAAAGGCCGTTACCATTGCTTACTACTTTGTTAAGCTTTTTGTCTTTCTCCCAATAGACCCTGAGCATTGTGAGGGTGGAAAGCCTAAGTGCTACGCCCCGATTCCCACCACACACCCAGCATTTACCACATACTCCCTACACATCAAACAGATGAGACAGATGGATGCACATAAGTCTTCCTGTCTACAACTCCACCCTTTTTGTTCTGTACAGTTTGCCTCTGTATCCATGAATTTTATATCTAAGGATTTAGCCAACCTCAGATCAAAAGTATTCAGGAAAAAATTTCATCTGTACTGAATATATACTGACTTTTTCTTGCCCTTCCCTAAACAATACAAAGCCTATTTGTATAGCATTTACATTGTGTTTTATTTCTTTCCTGGTACTGAGATCCCAACTCAGAACCTTGAGCTTGCTAGATAGGTGCAGCACCGCTGAGCTACAACTCAGCCCTATAGTAGATTTCATGAGCACTGGAGAGATAATTTAAAGCATATGGGAAGGTGTGCATGGCTATGGCCTAACACTACCCCTTTATCTTCAGGACTTGAGTGTCTAAGGAATCTGGTCTCCACGGGGGTCTGGAACAAATCTCCCATCCTCCAGATATCAAGGGGCCGCTGCACTGGAGAGTGCTGTCAAGATGCAGGTGAGAGGAATGCTCTTGTGGAATGACCCTGAAAGCATTCGTTTCCTTTCATTTATCGAGTGATTCTGATACCTTAAGTGATTACTAGCAGGAAATCTCTTGCAACACAATTCACAATGACTAGAGATACCAGTCAATGGGACAGAAGAATCTTTATGACAAATGTTCAGTTTTCTCACGGGTAGAAATAAATTTACTTTGCAAGATGACACTAATACCATTTGGGGACCAAGACCCTGGTCCCTGTGACAAACTTCCTAGGCACACAGAGCCCAGTGAGCAACTTAGCATCACCCAGGGTGCGACGGCCTATCTGACAAAGCCAAGCAATGTATTTGAACACAGCTTAAATGCAGCTCTCTCTCTCTCTCCTGTGGTCTCCGGCTATGTAGGTTCTTTTCATCAAACCTTTTGAATCCTTTGCTTTGAAAGTAAATAAGAGAATATATCTCATAGCATGTTCCAGATATTAGGAAGATAAACACCCAGTCTGTAGGAGAATCTGAGATATTGAACTTGGCTCCCTGGAGCAGCGGTCTACCGCATGCAAGTAATTTTAGGAAGATAGAATTGATTTCTGACCTTATGCCTTAGTGTATTTGTAAGCATTTGTGTTTGATGAAAACAGTCAAAATAAAAGACTGTTTGATTTTTCAAGAGCTATAAAGAAAGGACAAGGATAACAGGGGGTAACCTGCATGTTACCCAGCAAATGGACAAAGGAAAAGACTGACAACAGCAGGGAGAAAACAGAAGGAAAATGTCCTGCTTCGCATCCCATTTTATTTGAGCTGTAGGTGGATGAACTGAAGATGGACAGTTTGTTTCAATAAGCAACCCTCCCCCCAACACACACACTCATACCCTTAGGCAGACCAGAACATTACCAATCTCTGGAAAATGTTCTTGGTTTCATTGCAATATGCATTTCATGGGCCACTGGAAGTGAGGTTTGAATGCTCCCAGTGAAAAAGGAAACCAGACAGACTTCCAAGTCAAACCCTCAGATTGTGCTTACTAAGCCATGTCTAGGCCAACCATTTTGCAGAGCAACTCTGGCTCACAAATGCCACTTTTCTAGGGGTTTCCCAGGGAAGACAGCCTGAACTTGGTCTTAGTAGCAAAGACAAGCATCCAAAAAACTAAATGAATGTGCACCAAAATCCATTCTTTTTACACACACACTTTACAATGTATGTTCATGCCAGATCTAGACTCTTCCAGCTCAATGACCTTATAAAAGTTTAGATATTAAACATGTTTTTGCATAAAGAGGAGGAGGACAAGGCAAAGGTGAAGGTAGGAGGGAGGCAGGAGGCAAATAGATCACTAGATACCAGACTTGGAGACCTGTGATTAAGTCTTTAACAAGACTTGGCTTCCATTTCAAAGGTCCAATCAGCATCTCATAATTAAACAGTGATGAGTCCGAAAACACTGTTCCAGGTAGATGTAAACAGAAATTGGGAATTTCATGCTACATCTCCCCTGCAGCAAATAAACTCCAGAAAGAAACCAGGGAGAGGCTCTCACCAACAGAGCAAAGCAGGGATGGCAGAAAGCCAGGCTGGTGCCTCAAACACCAAAGAAATTGTTCCACCTAATGAAACACTGGGTTTTCAGGTTGCCAAGCCTTTGGAAACTCAGGCTTATCAAAGAAACACCAATCATGAAATGTGGTTTAAAGAGCCTAGAGGCAACTTTAGTATGCACACTTGAGATTTGGGGAATTCTGACACCCTTGTGCCAGACTCATTCCTGTAAGCTTAATGCTTTATTTGAATATACATGTTACCAGAGGGCGTCAAAGGAGTTTTCCTTAAGAAAGGAAAGAGACGGGGACCTCAACTCGGCCCACTGAGTGGGTACTTGACTCATCACAGAAAAAAAAGAGTATCGGGGTCTGTCAGTGAAAAATAGACCTTAGTAGGAGAAGTCAAATAAACACATACTCAAGGAAAATAGAATGTAGGCCCTCAAAGGTGCAGTATGTTGGGGTTTGCGCTTAGACGCAGTACTTGTTCTTAGAAGTGGTTTTTAAGATGAGTGATCTAAAATATTTTCCCTGAAATCTTGTTTCATCCTTAGGTCGGGTTGCTGCTGTTTTTATCCTTATCAACTAAGCTAATTTATAGATTTATAGTAACTTTAAGGAGTTTGGATATGATGGGCCAAGAAAAAAAATTAAGCCCTTAAGCTAGACTCCAATGATCACAGAATGAGACCGAAATGTGATGCATTTGACCGCTTAATGTGTCCTGAACTGAAGAGAGAAAGTCACCAGGGAAAAAGGACAATTTGTGTACTGTAAGAAGGGTGGAGACAAATGTGATAAAATTAAGGTTATATGTGGCATGCATTAAAAAATATCATAAGATGCTAAGAATCAACATGCATTTTACTTGGGGACTGATGGTCCTAAAACTGCAGGTTTCTTAAAACTATAGAGCTAATAGGTAAATAATTTTTAAATTATGATTTTCCTTACCTTCCCTCTCCTTATCTTTATTTCACTAATTCTACCTCCATACAGTTTCTGATGGCACTGTCTAGCCCTATTTCTTGTTTATGGTTTTTGACTTCCGATGGCTCAATTTAGGATTTTTCAGTTTTATCACGGTGCCATAATAATCCACATGCAATAGAAATCACACTTGCAGTTTTCAGTATAGATCTTTTCCAGCAGTGCTATGTGGTACAATCTCTACCCTGGCAGTGGTGGTGGTAGTGAGCAGATAGGAGTAATTAATGGAGTATACTAGGTAATGATGATGGGATGTTCAGTAGGTCAAGTGCATTTTCAGTTATGATTTTTCAACTTACATTAGGTTTCACAAAACATCCCCATTACTAGTCTTTGAACCCAAATTGGATTCTCTTTGTCTCTCCCAGACTTGTGGAACTAACAAGAAAACTGAGTGCCTATGGAGCTGTGAAGGGGAACTTTATTCTTGGCCAAGGATAGGCAAAGTGGTAGATAAACTGGCAAATCAGCTTCTTGACTCATGTTGGTAGAAGTCTAAGGATGTAGGGTAAAGAAAGGAGAGAAGAGGCTAGACTAATCAGGGAAAGGAATGCCATGTCTTTTCTGCAATTGGATCCCTTTTTTCCAGGAATTTGGACACTGTCTCATTTCACTGTACATGTTAGTCAAGTGGCAGCTGTCAACAGCGATTGCATAGGTGTGTCATTTAGCATGCAGATGGAATTATAATGGAGTTGGAGGTTGGCTGTTTGACATGCTGGCAGCAGTTTTGCATCCAACTCATCATGATGGTTCCCAAAGATGGTCTTCTGGCCAAGGGGCTTCTGACCTCAAAGATGAACACGATGAGGGCCAGGTAAAAATTCACCTGGGTCACGTCAGCATTGCAAGAGTAGGCAGGGCAACACATCCATTGTGATTTGGAAGACTCTGTATTCGCACAGCCTTCCAACCCTCCTCCCACACGGGAAAGTGAGTGGTGTCAAGCACCATTCAGTATAGGTGGCTGAAGCTCTCTGTCTGAAATCACACCTACAGGATTCTGTGCACAGACCCTGCATGACCATCATAAGCGGAGATACCTACAGTTTGAAAGGAGGTATTTGCTATTTTTCCCAGGAGAAAGATTCTTCTTCCAAGCGTCTACAGATAAAACACTGATTTGCACTTCTTGGTACATACTTCCACAGTGAACAGGTACTGACTGAAGGCCCTCCGCGAAGATCCCACCGCACGGGGGGACAGCTCTTCTGGGCATCACATGCCTGGGAGCCAGAGCCTACAGGGGCTGTGACTCTTGTGAAGGCACTCACTTGGCTGCCATTAGAACATAATCATAGTGCAGAGGAAAATATATAATTGAAGTAATGAATGGATAACAGCAAATCACAAAAACGTATGCTAAAGGAAAGGAGGAGAAGCCAAGCGCAGGCTAGAATCTAGGTTATCAGGTTCAGCTGGCTCCATGTCAGGAAGCAGCTCAGACCTGCTGCGGTCCTAGCATGAGAGCTCCTCGGTGCAGGCCTGGACCCCCGACCTTCCTCACTGCTCCTTGAATCACTGCAGGCCCTGCTCTCTCAATATGCCTGGAAAGGCTCCCAGCCGACTTCCCATGGCCTCCAGCCCCTCTGCTCCCGGAACTCCGAGCTGTCTGCCAGCACTGCTTCTCCTGTGTTCATTGGAATGCTTTGTGGTGGGTTTCATCACCCATCTTCACAGACAGAAAGTTAAGTCTGGGGAGATTTTATAACTGGCTCAAAGTTAAATCGTCAGTACGCTAATGGGAAAGAATATGAAATCCGGTCTGCCTGATGCAACATATGTGTTCTTTCATCCTTGCTGTATGGGCCAGATAGAGAATATTATGTTATCTTTTTAAAGTGTTTGGGGTATAAGATGGACTATATTTTGCTGGATCTAATAAGATTATAATCAGTGATAACATAGCTATTTTTGTTCATGTAAATATAATCTGTAACATTCACACAATGGAGCTGGCATAATGGCACATGCCTATAATGCCAAACTTAGAAGGTTGGGGCAGAAGGACTGCTAAGAGCTCAAAGCCAGCCTGGGCTACCTGGTGAGTTCAAGGTCAGCCTGAACTACACGGTAAGACCCTCTCAAAAAAAAAAATCACAGAATAAGGAAAGTCAAATGTTACATATGTCAAAATGTATCCCTGAACTTAAGAGACACAGCTTATTCTGTAAAAGGTAAGAAGACTTCTTTTGACTCCAGAAAGGAGGCCGACAGGTAAATACAACCATGGTGGTATCAAGAGTGGTAGAAGAATCTGTGTAGTGACTCCTGTCCATGAACGTGCACCATCTCCTATGGTTGTTATGTGCTCAGGGGTGAGTAACTGATCTAGGGAAACCCAGAAAGGAAACCGTGTTGAGCCAAAGCAGCCTGCATAGGAGGGGATGTAGAGATGGAGGAAATAGGCAGGAAATGTGAATAAACTCTGGATTCATATGGGTCCTGGGACCCATGGAGCCAAATCCCCACGGGACACGAAAGTTTCTTTCTTTCTTTTTTTTTGGTAGGGCTAGTGAATTTTTTTCAATTTTTATTTTGAAAGTCTCCATTTTTTATCTAATGACTAATCCTCAACAAACTCCAGAACTACCCACATGTCTGGAGTTATCCTCACCTTCTCTACCTCTCTTCCTCATGCCCTGGTAATCCTCAAGAGTCATGTCTCCACAAGTATCTCTTGTCACAACCTCTGCACAGAGAAAAGACTCTGACCAATTCATTGGCCTTAAGGACTGAAAATGATTCAAGTCATCATCCCTCCAGAGGTATAATTTTCATTTTTCAAGCAAAAAAGGAAAAGCAGGGCTAAAGATTTAGTTCAGTGGTTCCAGCACCTACCTTGCAAGTACAAGGACCCAGGTTCGATCCCAGTAACCACATACAATAATGCTGGGTGTGGAGACTCATGCCCACCAGCAATCAGTACCACAATCAGTACCACCAGCAACCACATACCACAGTGCCAGGTATGGTGGCTCACGCCTGTAATCCCAGCACTTGGGAGGCAGAGGCAGGAAGATTGCTGTGAGTTCAAGCATGAGCTCAGGGCCAGCCTGAACTACAAAAGCGAGACCTTTTCTCAAAAAAAAAAAAGGAAAAGCTTTGCAGAGGTAGACTTTCTGTAAGGATCCAGTCTAGAGCTTTTCTGAAGTTGTGGAAATCTTTACTTTCTTTTCACTGATAGTGACCAGTGCTAAACAGTATGATACCTACCCATTCTTTCCGCCCTCATTCCCTCTTTCCTTCCTTAATGCAATTAGGACTTTAAGTTCAGCTATTAAAGACAGACAAAGAAATTTCCAGGTATAAACTGTCAAGAGCTCCACTACATGATTGTTTAAATAAATGTTCCTTCTCTTTGGGACAAAGAGCATACAAAAAGGAATTCTACACAACATTTAAAAAGATGTAGGAACTCATATACATGCAAAAAGTGAAAAAGCTATGAAAGGCCCAACACTCTACATTTATTTTTATTTCTTAAAGTATGTGCACTATTCATATGTGAGACTGTGTCTGAGTGGCTTCTTTTTCCCCTTTTTTTGATACAACACCCTCCCTCTTGTGGTCATATGATCTTGTCATTTACAGTACCCAATGATAACACCATACTCACGATAGTCACAGAGGGTAGAGGTGACATAGATTCAGCACATCAAGGTCCCTACTAACCACAGAAGTTGGTCCAAGCAGTTGGAATGTGGTTCAAACACATCACACTACTGTCTTTCCCAGGGAGTAATCTACAGATGCCTGGGTAAGGAAGATCCTTTTTCTACAAGAGTCAGTGTATAGGTGTGCTCTGAGTTGGAGTACAGAGGATCATCTTTCCCATCAAGGGAAGCAAGTTATGTACAGTGCCTGGGAATGAAGATCGAAGAACTGGATGACAGAAGAGAAAGAGAGAGAAATGAGCAAATGCCAATGAAGCCCAACATCCATTCATGGTACAATTCAGATACCTGCTTGACCCCTGTAATTATATATATTGTTATTTTCACTTTGTCTTAAGCTGGTTTGAGTTGAGTTCTTGCTTTATGCAAGTAAAGCAACTCTCCTGAACACTGTGAATACATATCTGGATGTTTTTATATGCCTTGTCCCAAATTCAAACGTATCTGAAAATCTGTGATTGAGATTTAAGGGGAAAAAATTCTCAATTGTATTCACCCCTTTCAACTTTTTCCAATAAGCACCTATTACTTTTATGACTTTTTTAGTAAAAATAGTTTTTTTCAAGCATAAAATCTGTGTTTATTCTTAAGGCAGGAACCATTAAATACCCTCTCTATAGGCAGCAACATCTGAAACAGGCAAAATTGCACATGCCACGCAAAATAACACCTCTCATAGGTTTGCTGGATTCAGTTCATTGTATAGTAATGTTGGAAGTCAGAATCTTCCAGAAATATAATTTACCCCTTTGCTAAATAGCATCTTTGTTGTTTCTGTTAAAATACTCTTCCTCCATGTAAATGTTACCCTGGGCACGAGAAAGGAAGGATTTCTTACAAATTCCAACTCACTTTTTTACCATTCATATAACCCCCAAATTATGTTCCATTTTCTTTCTTTGTGCCAACAAGAACAGCCCAGTTACCTCCAAGGAATACATAACAACATGGCCAGATTCTGTCAGATTAAAATATGAGACAAATTAACCCTCATTAAGAGATTGCACCTGCAACACTGCCTACCAACTGTGAAAAAGCAACTGGCCACATCTCTCAGTCCATATTGTCTTCACCCCTCATTAAGCAGCCCCCCTGGAATCTGCTGAGCAGCCACCAGTGTGAAGAGCTTCGCAGCAGACAGTGCAGGCCGGACCAACCTCAGGGAGGAGGCTCTGCCAGCACAGCAGGACTCTTCAGCAGATTCTAAATATATTTTGTATGGGAAACGAAGGGACATCTGATTTAGAAATCTGTATGTTCTCTTGGAGAAAAAAAAGTTAGTATTTTTCAAGGCTGTCAGTTATGCTCTCTTTTATTCCATGTTTTTAAAAGGAAAAGTTTTGTGGTTTTTTTGGAAGACCAGTTTCCTTTCTAAAGCCTTGCGTTCCTCAACACCTTGGGTAGCCACATGTGTCAGTCACCTTTCCATCACTGTGACAAAACACCTGAGAATAAAAATTTAAAGGAAGAAATATTTTGTCTCACAGTTTCAGAGGTTTCATAGCCAGCCAGTTCCCTTGCTGTGGGCCTAAGGTAAGATAACATCATGACATAAAGATGTTATAGGGCAAAGCTGCTTACCTCACTGCAGCTGGGAAGCAGACAGCAAGGGAAATAGTCAAAGCAACCAGGACCAGACATAGTGTCCAAAATCATGGCCTCATAACCCATTTCTTTCAACTAGGCCTACTTCTTATTTCTATCACCTGCCAATACAGCCATCAAATTATGATCTCATCAATGAATTAATTCAACAATAAAGTTAGAACCTTCATGATCCAATCTCCTTCAAATGTTCCACCTCTAAACACTGAGCATTTGGAGCAATATATTGGTTCTAAACCATAACACCACAGACTTGCCTCTGCCAAGTTTAAAGGAAGGTCTAATTTTCTACTTTCAAATGGGAGCACTTTTATTCTTTTCCACTGAAGTGATCCCATTTCTAATTAAAAGGTAAATTGTTCTAGCTGGAGCATTTTTGAGAAAACAGTGCAAAGGTGAAGGTCCTGTGTTAAGCATTCCCAAAGGGGAGATCCCTAATTCCTCCTACCAAAGAGAAGAGAGAATTCAGAAGAGCCAACAGCCTGGAAAGGAAGGCAAAGGGCTGGCATCTGCAACCAGGTGCCTTTGATTCCAGAATTCACACTCCAAATTTTAAGGCTAGAATGCAGGGGCGAGCAGTTTGTACAGGGTCCAGCCCCTATGCATCCTAGTTCCATAAATAGTTTTATTTGAATGCAGGCATGCCATTTGGGTATGAACTGCATAGAGATACTTTTTCAGCTACTAGAGAATAGTCCAGTACTTGTGAAAACAACTCGATGGTCTGGAAATCTGAAACATCTCCACTTTGGCCCATTTCAAAGCTCACAGCCCCTAGCATGGTATAATGTTCTGACCCAAGGAAAGAACAGAGCTCAACTTATATCCCAAGAGACCAAATATATCAATGTCCACTTCCAGTGAACAATTCATCCCTGTGGCAGATAGCAGGCCCCCACGGCTGCCGTCTGTAGCATAGTAGCCCAGTCTTACATCACTATTCCAGACACTCCAGGCTCGAGTCTGGCTTCTGACCTGCAAGGCAGCTCCTACCTTCTAAAGTCAAGAGATGCAGGAGGCCAAAGGTAAGGTGAGAGGACCTTGGGATTGTGCACAAGCTCCTCCTCTCTGTCACCAACCCTCTTACCCACAAGCCCCTGGCAGGTGGGGAGAGTAAAGCCCACACCAGCTGCAGAATGGTCTCAGCCATAGCAAATACTGTCTTCCAGGTCTTCACTGATAGCCCTTCCTGAGGAAGGATGACTCTGAGAATGGAGACACTGAGCTAAAGAGAGCAAGAAGTTATCATTCTGTGGGATACATGGCCTGAGAACTGACTGAAGAGCACGCTCACTAGAGACATGTGAGAACCGAAGCACCACCGGAACTGCTCACAACCATCTCACCAAGGCAGAGAAAGCATCAGCAAACTCTGGTTTCTATCTGCTGTTAGTTTAATATAATTTAATAATCATATATCTTTTGATCCTAGGTTAAGAAATCAGATTCTAGCAAATCAGATTTATAATATTTTGTTATATAACATTGTGTTATGTAATAGTTGTCCAAATGACTTTCATGTAGTATATATTTTGAGCACTTACAATGTGCCAGTCATAGGCTAAGTGCATAAGACACAATGATTTCTGTATTCACAAAGTTTTCATTTCACTTTGAGAAAAAAGATAAATTACAAAGAATGTTAGATAGAGGTAGATGATAGAGAGTATGGAGAATGAAAGAGATAGAACATTAAATAGTATGGGATAATGGTGGGGAGAGGATGGTTTTAAACTGGAGACCCTCGGGCATATACCTGTGTTAATCCAAGAATTATACATGAAGTTAGGGATACAGCTGGGAAGAATGCTTACCGAGGAAAGAGAGTTAAACATCAGATCTACAGAAAAAAGTACAGACTAGTCTTTCAAGGCCAGATCTGTGAGCCACCTGATGGTAGAACTTAATTTGTGGAGAAGCCTTACATCAACTAGGATATCACTACCATACATTTCTTTATATCTTTCTTCTTCTAGAAAGAACTTCTAGTTCATCCTAGTTTAAAACCTAGGAAGGCCAATGGTGAAATGGGTAGAATGTTAGAGATGTTAGATAAGTTTAAAGGTGCTGCAGGAGATTATAGAGTGAAATGAGAAAGGTTCCCAATATAGGATGTGAAAAAAGTCATTTCAAAGCTGCATTGTACCATGTAATGCCATTTTCTGTCTACACACAGAAAAATAATCCATTAAACATCAGCTCAAGGGTTATAACCAAGTGATAGGATTATAGATAATTTCTAGTTTCTTTTCTGTGCTTCTCTGAATTTTTGAACTCTCATTCTAATTTTCTTTTCCTTTGTTAAAGGCAATTTTTAAACAGTTAGGCACCAGACTGTACTTTTCAGTGCCATGAGGAAAGCACTGTCTGGACAGATGGGAGATAGCAAAACCGGCTACCTCTGCCTCTGATCTGTGGGCTTGGAGGCCATTCAGCTCCCTGGAATTGACTATATATATATATATATATATACACACACACACACACACACACACACACCCATAGACTTGCTGTAAGGTTTGGCTTCTCACAAGCTTCTACCGAGAGGGCAAAGAGGATATAATCACCCAGATGATCGCCCACGTGTGGGCACTTAAATCTCATGAAGTTATAGTTTCACTGGCAAAGAGTAAATAGTCTGGTTTAGGGAAATGGAGACATATGTCATTATAGATGAATCCCTCTTAACAGATAGTCACAGTCATGACAGGGCTGGGTCAGAGGTCTGAGCCCTCCAAACCCAATGGGGCCAGACCCTGGGTGAACTTGTCCTCGTTCTCCTTAGGTCTCTAAATTAATACTCTAACCCATCAGGCTTTACCCAGTCACAGTTTCGCAAAAAGCTCTTGCCAAATGATAAGATCTCCCACTCTTATTTCTGACATTAAACCATTCAAGAGTCAAAGAATGTTCTTCAGTTTGTCTCTCAGAATGCAGTTTCCAAGCCCATCAGACCACACTACCACCTCACCCACATGCAACCTTTCATGATCCAAAGTAAGAAATAGCCCTAAATGCACATGGAAAAGTACTTAATTCTACTCCTCTCAACACATCTTCAAATAATAAAGGCTTGGTTGAGTGTAACAATAAGTCTCATTTAAGGCAGAGATGTTAGTTATCTGTGAGTGGACACTGAGGCTCAGAGAGCATGGGACCCCTGAGGTCACACAGCTGGTATATTAGTGCCTGGGCTGTGTCTAAAGAAGAACTCTGAACCAAGATAGTTCCCAACTTGTGTGTACTAAGCCGTGTTCTCTTGGTGCACAATGCTCCACCATTCTCAAGTGCTGAGCTTCTTACCACTCCTACCCACAGTGACACCAGCTCTTTGAAGATACCACATTTAAAACAGTTGAAGTGAGCCAGGGATTTAGCGCAGTGATTCCGGTGCCTGTCTTGCAAGCACAAGGACCCACGTTCAATCCCTGGTTAACCACATACAATACTGGGTGTGGAGATTCACGCCCAGCAGCAATCAGTACCACATACCACAGTGCCAGGCATGGTGGTTCACACCTGTAATCCCAGCACTCGGGAGGCAGAGGCAGAAGGATTGCTGTACTGTGAGTTTGAGGCTGAGCTCAGGGCCAGCCTGAATTACAAAGTGAGAACTTGCCTCAAAAAAAAAAGAAAGAATAAAATAATTGAAGAGTGCTTTAGAGTTCATTCCTGCAGCCCAAAAGGTACCACCTCAACTACCAAGAAGTCAGATAAGTCGTGTGGACAAAGGGAACAGTGGATCTATGGGGGGAGTGTGGTGGGCAGGAAGGAGGACTGGCTGCCCTTCCTGTGTGGAGAAACCTCAGTGCCCAAGAGAGCCCAGTGCAGAAAATTACAACTGTGGGACAGAGCTGACAGGCTGCCTATGGAAGCTACATCACAAAGCATCCCAATTTGTTTCCTTCGATGCACCACATTGTTTGCCAAACATACCTCTTCTATACCATACACAAATTATTCTAGGAGTGAGGGTCACTGAGATTATTCAGAAAGAAGAGCTGTTCTCCTACTTGGAATCTAGTGAAGATGACAGATAATCTGCCCACTTAAGTGGGCACTGAATGTGCTGACAGAGACAAGTGAGGTGTTGCAGAGAACCCACATTCAAAGGATATGGAATGAGAAAGACCAGGTCAGCCTAGAGGTAGGAGTCAAGCAAAACAGAAAGCTTAAAACATACAAACTCCATTTTGAGTGTTTAAATGAGAGGTCTTACATGTAATATCACATTACAGGGAACAAGAAACAAGTCACTATGAATTTTTTAAATCTGACACACAATATTTGGATTGAATTAATCCTAGAAGCAACCACAGAGAGCAAGGTAGATCTGGGGGCATTATCTCTTTGGTGGTCCCACATCAAAGCCATGAGGTTCTCATCTTTCTGACATATAGCTTTATGGGCTATAGCTGTAAAGTTCCTCTACTTGTGAATTTCCAATTTATAAATAGTCATCAAAACAACCTTGATGTAGAGTCTTAGTCCATCCTCTCGTCCCTCTATGAATAGACAGCCTCAGGGGTCAGCAAAGTAGGAGCCATGGGCTAATCCCATCTACTGTTTATATAAAGTTTTATTGGTAATCAGCCATTCCCATTCATTCACATATGCTGTTAAGTGTAAAGGTGAACAGCTGTGCTACACACTCTATAGACCACAAAGCCTAAAACTACTAGCTAGCCCTTTATATAAAAAGTGTGCCAAGGGCTTCACAGAATCACTTTAGCCCTCAGAAGAATGGATGTATGTCTACCTACAGAACATAAACAAAACTATTTCTTGTTAAGCCTCTCCAAACCCATCATTAAGGCGGTTTTACCTAAGCTACCTCCATTGATTGTACCTTGCTGAGTACTTTTTCTGGGACAGCATCTTAGCTCAAAAGCACCATGGTGACATTCGCTGCATGATACACAGCCTCACTACTCTCTTACTTCCCCAGCAGACTCCATCGATCAACTGTGGAGCTTTTTCTTGCTGAAGCCAGAGGTGACCTGAGACCTTAACACAGCATTTGACTCATCTATGACCAATGCATCAAAATAATCCGCGGAAAGTAATTTGTCTGTCACCGCGGATGTGACCGGGAGCAGGATTTCAGGGAGGTTGTGAGTGGTGCCAACTACTTCCCTCCCTTGAGTCCCACTACGTAGGCTCAAGAGCTAGTTAGGGAGGAAGGAAGGGGCAAGAAAAAAGTGAAAATAGAAGGAAAATGGAGGGAAGAAAGTGCTGGCTGGATCGTGACCATGTTGATTTCAGAGAAACAGGAAGAGGCTCTCCCATGGCGCTTCCCCAAAGTGCATCCGCCATTTTTGTCTGCAGTTTGGGTCTATGTCTCTGTGAATGGCTAACATTTCAGCTTCTGACTGGTGGTTTAATTTTAGATTCCTCCTTTTCCTCCTGTCCTTCTCAAACCACTGAAGCTGCCTCAAGGAATGCCATAGGAATGCTGGATACAGTGGTTATCTATGATCTGTGATGACTCTGGTCTCCTAAAGTCAGAACAAAATAAAAATATCCAAGCACACTTCAGTCATTTGCTGAGTTTCAGCTTCCCACTTCTTCTTCCGCTCATCTGTTCCCCAGTGACAAAGCCAATATGCTTTCACACTCCCTCGATCACAGACTTTATTATTATCTTAAGGTCAATACCTTTATAAACGTGCTTTTGACTGACTTTTCTTAGATAACTTGAGGGCACATCTTCTTTGCAAGCAATAAAAATAACCCAGGCCAGCATGTTATCAAGATGAAAGTAATTACAAAGTCCTGAGCTGAACTGCCAGGAAAGCCAGCATACCTTATGCTGTTTAATTCTCATCCCAGGGCAGGCCTAGCTTGAGGTAACCATCAATCTCGCATGTCTTATTTCCAGGAGAACTCGCCCTCAAAACAGGGAGCATAAGAAATCATATAATTTGTTTGGGCCAGAAATTCATCATATATTAGTGTTTTTCTATAGGCTTAAGGGAACTTTTCTACTGGACTACCTTTACTATTGTAAGTTAGACAATTCAACTTCCTACATAGGGTCCTTTCTCCTCCTCACCTCCAAACCAGGCCTCGAACTCATTGGTCACTGCAGTCTATTCTACCAGTGCCAAGTTCAGGTTAACAATGTCAAACATAATGGAAGAAATCAAGTAGTCCACAAAGATGAGCCCAGTCTATCCTTGCATCATTTCTTGTCTCCTAATTTTCCAGGAACCATGGAAAAGAGGCTTCTCAAGGCAACCCCAGCAAAGAGCCATCGGGATGCTGTGGGCTCCATGTCAGATCTGTGATTCTGCTGCTCCAGAGGAGGGCAACCTGTGAAGGAGTTCGCACAGGTGGGAACCACGCTCACTGGTGATGCTTATGGACTGGTCTCAGGGATCCGCCAGGACACCGACTTCTGCGTGTGAGCCTCTGTTTAGCCATTTCCTAGCTGTGTGATCTCAGCCAGGTTAGTGAAATTGAGCTACGGGTCTCTCTGCTAAACTTGGGGCTCAGGAGGAATGGTTGAGGGACTAAAAAGTGAAGAGAAATAAAGTACTGAGCAGTGCTCTTCACCGAGACAACTGGCAATGGCTCAGGTTGTTCACTGATGGAACAAAGGAGCTGCACCTGAGTACTTTATGGTCCACAAACACCGGAGTCTCCTGATCGATAATGGAACAAGAGACCCACGCAGTTCAACTGACAGTGAGATGAGCCTCGAGGCCCAGAGATATGGGATGCAAACCTCGGACAGGTTAGTCATTCTGGCTGGTGAACCCAGATAATAGACTCTAGAGAACTGTATCATCTTTTGGTTTTTTGAGACATTTTTTTTCTCCTATGTAGCCCAAACTAGCCTCACACTCATTGCAATCCTTCTGCCTCAGCCTTGCAGGGCCTGGGATTACAGGGATGTGCCCATAAACTTGGCTGATCATACAACACCTAGGTGTGCCAGGTCTAAGCACTGAGCATAATTTCCATACTCCTTCTAACAACCTTCTGATTTTGACACTCTGATCATTCCCCCATTTTACAGATGAGAAAATTGAGGTAAAGAGAAAATAAATGATTTTTCAGATACAAGCTCATTTAGAAAGGAAATGATTTCATTTGTGACAACATGGATCAACCTGGAGCACCTGATACCAAATGAAATAAGCCAGGCCCAGGAAGACTAAAATTGTAAAAGACCCCTTATATGTGCAACTAAAAAAGTCAAAAGAAGCAGGAAGTTGAATGGTATTTAACAGAGGCTGGGTGGGTGGATATAAAATGTGGTTCAAAGGACAGTTTCAGCTAAACAGGATAAATAAGTTTTAGTGATCAATTGCATGGTGTGGTGACTTTAATAAAAATATGTATTTCAAAACTGTTGAATTTTGAAATGTTAAGTAGGTGAGGGGATGGGTATGTTAGTTTGGTTGCACCATTTCAGTGTATATAAAAACTATTAACACATTGGATCCTATAAATATAATTATTATCATCATCTCTTCTTTTAAAAGGGGCATAATGTCAATGGCTAGCCCAGGTCTAGATATAGACTGGTTGAGTCCCTTCTTCATTACTAACAAATCACTGTTATCTAGGCCCCTCTAAAAGTTCCCTGTCTTAGTTACTTTCTTGTTGCTGGGACAAATACCCAATACTCCCAATACTCATAAGAGGAACAGTTCACAAGTTAAAGGAGAGATTTAATTTAGCTCACAGTTTGTAGAAGTTCAAATTTGTAGTCAACTGGCCCTTGGGCAGAGCAGCTCGGAGAAGAAGCATGGCAGGTAGTTCATGAGAGGGAAGCAAGAGGCAGAGAGGGATTGAGGAGAGAGACCACACTCACAGTAACTCACCTCTTCTCCCTAATCTTTACCTGCCAACTTCACAACCAGCAATACATCCATCAGTGGACTGATCCAGGGATGAGTATCACATCCCGATGATCCAGTCATCTCCCCCAAATCCCACCTATCCAGATATAACCTGTAACAATCCCTGTATGACTCACCCAGATGTTACCAACCTGTTAAGGGTTATTTTGCTCAAATAGTACAGAAATCACAAATTGGGAAAGTGTAGCTCCTTTAGTGTTAACCGGCCTAAGCTTTGAATGCCAGGAGCTATCTGTTATCTTATAGTTTAAGTCCACACAGACACCTAGAGGCCTTGGGAACTCACTGGCCTAGAGATGGCAGCTCTCAGTGACTCTTCGGTGCTCTCCATCATTCTCTGGCTGCTGGCTGCAGTCAGTGTTAGCAACCTCAGCTCCTGGCCACTTTTCACAGCAGCGGCCTTTGGTGTTGTTCACCTCAGCTTCCTACTGCACTTCGGGGCAACCAGCTCCTAGTGTGCCAGATCAGCATGCTGTTCTCAAGATGAAAATTGCAAACAGACAAATATATTGCATCCAAAAGATGCTTTTTAGGATTTATACTGCAGCATAAGGGGAACAATCCACAGACTGACTCGCTAATGCTGTGGGAAAGCTCATTATATGCAGAAACCAATGGCAGGCTCACACATGCCCATTGGCTCACTCTCAGCTTAGTTATGGATGAAGAGGGCCCGTGTGGACTGACTGAGGAGGCTGCAGGGGCCAGAGTTACTTGGGATAGACTGTCAGCTGAAGCCTGGAACAGCCAAAGAAAACTCCCCCGGCACAGCCAGAGGGTACCTGCTACTGTCTAAAAACCATGGAAAAACAAGGTAAGTGCTTCTGGGGAAAGAGTCAAGCCCTTTCCTCCTATTGCAGTAAGTGGGGGAAATAATGTGTTATCAAAAATAACAGTGAGGCAACGGGGTAGACTGGCCAAGGCAGTAGCTCTCACCTGCATGTGGAGGAAGAGCTAAGTGGAGTTGAGTTACGGTCTGAGGAACAGAAGAATCCTGATACGTGACCGTGTGAAGCCCCAGAGAATGAGGAGTGGGTCTGGGGTGGTGCTTCTCCAGCTTCACGCCCGTCAGAATCCCACACGGCACTTACCACACGCAGCTGTCCAGCCTCATCCCAAACTCTCTGCCTCAGTGGGCCCAGGAGAATGACTCTGTATTACATGTTTCCAGGGGCTGCTGCTGCTGCTGAGTGAGATCCACACTCTGAGAACAACTGGTCTAGAAAAGGAGCTGCAATTCTTTATTTAAAGGTCCAAAAAGTAAATATTTTTCACTTCTCAGACCCACAAATTCTTCCCTGCAACTTAGCTAGCCCAGCTTTTATTTCACAAAAGCAGCCAAACAACATGTAAACAAATCATCATAGCTGTGTTCCAATAGTCCTTCATTTATAGCAATACAGCACTTAGGTTCAAGTTTTAATTCATTCCATGATTCTGGAAAAGAAGACCACATTTGTGTTCATCACCTAATGCAGAGTTCATACGCACAAAGAAAATTTACCAAACACTTGTTTGTGAACTAAATTGCATCACTGTACACTGGAGGCTAGAGTTAGTCTGGGGACCAGAGTGTCCTGACCCCTGGACCCAGGGAAGCATAAGCCAACTACAAACCCACCTTTAACTCCTCTCAGAGTTAAAAAGCAAAGCAGGTCCCTATGCTCCACACCCAGCCCCCCCAGGTGTTGTCTGGAAACAACACCGTCTTCCTCCGCAGGGTTGGGCCCACCTCTTCCAGATGCCAATGGCAGATATCACAGGCCCCATTATGGAATCAAGTTCAACATGAATGACAACGCGGTCATTTGTAAGAAGGATGCTGGGTCTTTTCCTTCAAGTCCCAAACCCAGTGCCTGACATGCTCAATCATTACTCATTGAACTACTAAATCTTGTACTTTCTCCACTTCAGGAATAATTCCAGTGATTTTAGATCTGCTCTTCTGACACTTTATTGTGCATTTGGGGATCCTGTTAAAGCACAGAGTGCAATTCATTGGGCCTAGGTGAGTCCTGAAACTGCCTATCTAAGCCATTCCCAGGAGATGCGGGGACTGCCAGGCTATGCACACTGCAGGTGGCCGGTTTACAGAACACAGAAGCAAAGACTTTCTCTGAAGCTACATATAAAAGAGGCCCTCAAATCACTTTCTCACACAAGACTGGGTTAGAAGCCCAGGACTCTGGACCCAGCTTTCCAACTACTGTTGAAAGAAATCACACATGATAACCAATGAGGATGCTGTACTCTATAAATCTCACTATATTTCTTGTCATTTTATCATCTAATGATAATTAAACTCAAAGACTTATCATATACACCTTACTTTGGCACAATGGGCACTCCTTGATTTTTAGTCCATTCAATCTACTATTGTGTCCTTGAAATTCATTTTTCAAACACAGGTTATGACACAGCATGTAAATCACAAGCACCATTTATTAGACAAAGCTCTGGACTTGCACGTGTTGCGCTTTGTCATGAGACAGAACAGGGCTGGTATGTTCTAACCATATGGTGTCCTAAGGTGTCTGGCTGCCTGCATCTATAGCAGAAAAGACCTAAAAATCAATATGAGGTCACAGTGCCCAGGAGCTGCAAGGATCTTATATTGGTCTGCTCCAAATCCGTTCATTGGCAGATGAAGCTGAACTCAGGGAGGTGGAATGACTTTTGCAGGACCACACAGCAAGCTGTAGGCCCAAACTGGAACCTGTGATACCCAAAATCTTTTGTCAGTCATGGGTCTCCACGTATGGTCTATAGACAGCACTTGGCCATTAGCTGCTTGCAAGTGTTGTAGTGTAATTACAGAAATCGAGGGCAAGAGTTTGGAAATGTTAATAGCAAGTTGAGGCAGCTGAGACGCTTGCGTCCAGGGATGGATGTTTGTGGTGGCTACAAACTGCCTCACAAGTTATATGTAGCCCAGGCACCATCTACCTTCATACTCACTGGCCCACAGTCTAGCGTGGATTAAAGCTTAGCCATTTCTCCATGGCTACCAGTTTTGAGAAGTATTAATCCATATACTAAATATCTCCCAGCATTTCACTACCAGCCTGAGGTCCTACCCCTGATTCAGACTTGAATCTAAAGTGCGGATTTCTGTGTGATTTATCAGTTGGAAATCTCTAAGGAAGGACACTTTGATCAAAGCCCAGGACAGATCTTCAAGCTGGGAAGGAGACAATATAAGGAGTCCATGGAAGAGGAAGAACACATCACCATACTGGCTCCAACAGCTACTGACTATTTGACTTTAGTCACCACCCTTCAAGTCTATAAGCCTCATCTCAATCACTTGTACGTTGTCTACTCGTTTTTCCTTTATCTCAGGTGTGTTTGGGACCAGTCCTCAAACACTAGGATCTGGACACAGACAAAAAATTGCAGTTTTCCATTCCTGCTTTGGCATGTGCTAGTAAGTCTTAAAGTGGACGTTTAAACAGTCACTACGCAGCCACCAGACTCTTGGTTCCCACAACTTCAGACACTCTGTGCTGGTCATTGGAATGCCTTGGAATGCCTTCGAATCTGGCTCGGCTCTGTGGCCAGTCTTGGCATCTTCAGCCAGACTTGTGTTTCCACTTCCTACTACCTGTAATTAATGCTGCCCACACCCTGTAAAGTTGTGAGAATTTTTTTTTTTAGGTTTTTTTTTTTTTTTTAGGTTTTTTGAGACAGGGTCTCCCTTTGCAGTTCAGGCTGGCCCTGAGCTGAGCCTCAAACTCACATCACAGCAATCCTCCTGCCTCTGCCTCCCGAGTGCTGGGATTACAGGCGTGAGCCACCACGCCCAGCACTGTGGTATGTGGTAATGGTTGCTGCTGGGTGTGAGTCTTCACACCCAGTATGGTATATGGTTAACTGGGGATTGAACCCGGGTCCTTGTGCTTGCAAGACAGGCGCTGGAACCACTAAGCTAACTCCCCAGCCCCTATGTGAATTTTTTTTAATGTTATAATACATATAAGATATATAGCATATTTCCTGGCACATGAAAAGTTTTCCTAGAAATTCACTATTGTACATCTGATTCACGCAGGAGGTACAACTACAGGCCCCTGAAGTCAGCTTGGATTGTAACCCCAGCTTCATCATGTACTAGCTCTGGGGCATTAGGCAAACCACTACCCTTAAAATCTAATCTGCAAATGGGATTTAAAATGTCGCTGCCTCCAGGAGGATGTCAGGAAGATTCAATAAAATAATTCATGTAAAATATTGAGCACCATGTCTGACACTCAGCACATAAGTGACCAAAATCTAAGGCGGCCATCTCTTACCACCCCAGCTATTTTGGAAAGAATGTGCCTTCCAGGAACTTCATATTTAATGGCTTACACATGTAAATTCTTGGTCTCTTCTTCAGTTTGTAGAACTACAAGTTATGATTAAAAATTAAAAGGCAATTACAAGCAGACCGCAAGGGGCCAGGGAGGTTAACTCAGAATGGAAATCAAGCTGCAACATTTCTATCTAAAAACAGGCTTCAATTTTTTTTTTTTTAACCATTTATTTCCACTTATTTCTTCTAAGGGGTTTGAAGTGATTCAGTCTATTTACAAATGACTATCTGTAGCTTGGACTTGCCAAGAATTAAGTAAGTAAAGATACAGTATGGCATTAATTTCATTTCTGATGTGGTCAGGAGCGAGCCATGGGGCAGCTTCACATCTGCCAGCAGCCATTTGGCAGCTGTGTCCTTGGGCAGTTTGGCCTTGCTTGGCTCTGGCCCCGGCGGTCAGGCCTGAGCAGATGGAACCACATTCTGCCGAGGGCCTGGCTGCTCTCCATCCGGGGCACTAAGCTCAGACCTGCAGCAAGTGCTACGGTGTCACTCGTTACACGCTGTGCTCAAAGGACAGGACGCATGATGAACTGGGCATGTGTACAGAGGAAAACTCTATGCAGTTGCTTGCGCTGGGGCTGCCATCCAGTGCTGAAGGGCAGGAGAAAGCAGAGAAGTCAACTTGCCACCATCCAAACCGGTACTTGAACCAGGAGGCAAAGCCACGGTGATTGCTCTTCTGGGGCTTCCAGATCACTGTGGAAAGAGGTTAGTCTAAAAATACCAAGGTGGTGACTTTGCACAACAGGAAAAGGAAAGTAGCCAATTGAGGATACCATTTAAATCACCTCTCTTGGAAAAAATGTCCTCAGCTTCCTGGAGTGGCAACTTTGAATAAGGCAAGGAGAAAAAGGAGGGGGCAGGGTTTCCAAGGATAGACCCCAGTACATGTCCCACCTCACTTCCCAGCCGGGGAAGGAAGGAAACAGTAGAAGGAAGGAAGGGAGGAAGATAAGAAGGAAGCAGCGCTGAGCTCAAAGGCAAAAACGCACCCCTCCCCCACTGTGGTCACAGTAGAGATAAACTGGAGCGTCCACCACAGTAGCCACTAGATGCGTGCCACTACTTAAATTAAATTAGAAGTTTGCTTCCTTGGTCACACTCACATTGCAAAAGCTTGATAGTATCACATAATGAGTGGCTTCCATAAGGGGCAAAACTGATACAAACACTTGTATTATATCAGTAAAATGATCCAGAGAAACTCTTCTAGCTTAATGAGTAAAGTATTCACAAAAGCCAAGGAATGAGTAAAAAGAACATGTAGTGCTGATGTAGCTGTGGTGAGGTGGATGCTGTTATATCTGGCTGCTAAGAATAAAACTTTGGCACAACATTTTGAAAGGACCTTATAACCTTTCACCCACTTTTGTGCAAGTCAGGCTCTCACCCACAAGTAGATCTATTTTCCAACTCGGACGATCCCCTCTCATCCAGGAAATGGCCAAGCCAGTGGTCCAGAAATGTATGGTTTGAATGATTTACTGAAAACAACACTTATCATAGAAAAGCATTAGAAATCATGTAAAAACACTATAGGTAAATGAAAAATAAATATCATTATGTGATGGAATACAGGACTATTAATAAAGATTGAGCTTCTAAAATCAGTGATATGGGGGAAATGGCTGACATGGTAAGTAAAGACAAAAGACAGACACGTGTGCATATATCATTACATAAAAGTTATATATTAAAGCTAGGCACGACAACACAGGCCTGCAATCCCAGCTACCGAAGCAGGAAGATCACTAGTTTGAAGCCAGCTGCAGCAACTTAGCAAGACGGTGTCTCAAAATATAATTTAAAAGCGCTAGAGATTGTATCTCCACAGTAGAACATTTGCCTAGCTTGTATAAGTCTCTAAATACAGACCTCCAGACCCCCCAAAAGTTACATATAAAGAGATAAGTTGAAGGAAATATATATACTTTTTAATGTACTGAGATGTTAATAGAGGATACATTTAGATCTGAATGATGCAGTCATGGAGAGTATGTTGCCCTGAAAATGTGAACATATCTGTAAGATGCATGAAGTGCTTGATATGTGTCAGGGCATAGTACAAAGACATTTAATTCTCATAATATGCTCATTTTTTCCCTACTTTATAGGAAGGAAAGAGAAACAAAAGGTAAGGAGAGCCCTGGGTTACACAGGAATGGGGCCCAAAAGCCAGGGAGAGAAGGCAGACACTCAGGTCCTAAGCCTGTAGCCCAAGGCTCAGAAGAGTAGTAATGAGTGTAGCTTACCCTGAGGCCTGTGATTGAGGATGGGAAAATATCTTAGTACTTAGTTGGGTCAGCAACAGGCCTAGCTAAGAGTGCACACAGGCCTCACAGTCTAACTTCCAGAAATGCGGAGGCAAGAGGGGATCGTCCGAGCTGGAAAATAGATCTACTTGTGTAAAACAAGCCAATCTGAGATCCTTGCATATTAGATTCACAAGAAAGTCATGGGCATGGAAAACTCACTTTTCATTGACTTCACGCCATGTAGGCCTCGAACACTGTGAAGCTTCACACGGGGTCTTCAAAATAACCCCCAGAAACAGTAGTCACTCTCTTCTTTTAGAGATGAGAAAGCCGAAAGTCACAAAGCTGAGAGTCATAGGTCACATAGCTGGATTTGATAGGAAAATTTAAGATTCACTTTTCCTATGAACTACAGCACCTGTTTGCTCTGCCACATCATAAAATGACCACATACAAGGGATGATCAAAATATGTGGTGTTATGGCTTGAAACTAGATGCACCCCAAAACCTTATACACTCAGAAGTGGGGCATTTGGGGGTGTGAGGTATTGGATCATTCGTATGTGATGCTGGTTCAATCTACTAGCTAGTTTGGTATAGTTCAGGGTGTGGAGGATAGATTTACTGAAAACGGCAGACCCACCCTCTCACGTGAGTAGCACCAGCCAACAGGCTTGTAGCCTGAATGGAATTTTAAAAAAGCAGCAGGAAGTCTACTGCTTTCTTCATTCCTGCCATGCACTATTTCTCCTCTACCTTGTCCCTTCTGCCATGCCACCTCATCTCAGAAGCAGCCGACTATGAACTAAAACCTCTGCAAACTATGAGCTAAAACAAACCTTTCCTCCTATAACTTACTGTCAGGTATTTTACTCCAGCAACAAGAAAGGAAGTAAGATATATAGTGAATGTTTAAATTGTTAAAATTTATTTCAGGAAAGGACACATTGTCATTAGTCATCTTCAAAATATACCCGCTTGCTGCAGACACATTTATCCCATCATTCTTGCCACTTTCTAACACAATTCTGGAAGTCTTTTGTGTCTTTATAAGATATGATCAAGATATAGTACATATTAACAGAAAATCAGACTTATAAAAAAAACCATGACTCATCTACCTCTTCATAGGATCTGGCAGCATCCAACTTCCAGCCCTTCCCCAAAGACAAAAGGTAAAGGCTTTAAATAAACTCGGGACATTGATCGTCCCCAATTCATGAGAGCTCACATATGAAAGATGACTTCGGGACTGCTTCAGAAAGTTGCAGTCATGACCAGATAAATGCATGTGAACTGAGCAGGATATTTTGAGGGAATTCATCTTACTTTTTGATCACACTCAATACTTTTCTAAGACGACACATTCAAGAGGATAAGCTCATAATCACTCCAGGTACAAACAACTGTCCTGGGCTTTGCTGCCTTTCTGTGATATTTCTGCCCAGGTTGACAGTCTCTGGGCATTTCTGACCCTGGAACAGGACTGTATGAATTAGAAGAACACCACTGTTGCAAGTTCCTGGGTATCTGTCAGAGGAACAATTACAGACAGATACTTGCTTCTTGGTGTTCCCAGAATACCTAGCAGAATCTAACTGCCTAAACTATCACTATGAGCTAATTTTTTCTCTAGAGAATGAATAAGTAAAACTAATTCAGACCTGTGTGGTTCCATGGAATGGGGGTAGGCGGATCTTTCTTTAACAGCTCAGGTTTGTTGTTCTTATTAAATAAGAACGAGCTTAGGCTGACTGAGCCCATATCCCAGAGCCAATAATTCATCATCCCTGAGTCCCTGCACAGGTCTTCACACATTCCTTAGAGGATGCAGCGTGTGGTGGTAGCAATGGTGGAGGTGGCAGCTGGAGTCACCCAGCCCTTCTGCCTGACTGGTGGACCTCAGAGCATACACACAGCACAGTGACTAAGGACAGCCAGGATGAGTGACCCAGAAGTGCTGGCTTTGTGATCCACACAGAGACCTTAAAGTCAATTAATGCAGCTTAGCACCACAATCCATTCCCAGAAAATGGCATCTTCTTGCAGGCTGAAACTAGTTCCTCCATCATTTGAGAGCAAAAAGAAAGAGGGCAGAACAGTCACATGGGCCTGGAGGTGCTCGACACATCATACCACAGAACAGAGCAGTTGTCCTGCTGTGCGTCCTGGGTTGGGCCTCTCAAGAGACACCAATCTCAGTTTTTGCATTTATAATAGGGTGGAAATGATACTACTCACCTATGGGTTTTTATAAGGATTCAGTGAGATGAGATGTGAAATGTGCTTAACAGCATCTACCTCAGAACAAGGGTTCAGTACCCTTGATAGGAGGTGGGGAATCCCTAGCCCTAAAATCTGAAATCCAAATTGCTCCAAAACCTGAAACTTTTAGGGTATCGTATCATGCTCAAAAACTTTCAGATTTAGGGCATCTAGATGGAGACAGTCAATAGGTAGTTTATTCAACTATCTTATAATCCAAAATGATTCAAAGTCTGAAACATTTCTAGCCCCAACATTTTGGATAAGAGATATTCAATCTGTCAGAGGGATAAAAGTATTATTCTGGGGCCAGGGTTTTAGCTCAGTGGTTCTAGTGCCTGCCTTGCAATTGCGAGGGCCCAGGTTCAATCCGATAATCACTTACAACAATTCTGGGCATGGAGAGTCATGCCCACCAGCAATCAGAACCACATACCACAGTGGCAGGCATGGTGGCTCACGCCTGTTATCCCACCCCTTGGGAGGCAGAGGCAGGAGAATTGCTGTGAGTTCAAGGCTGAGCTCAGGGCCAGCCTGAACTACAAAGCAGACTCTGTCTCAAAAAAAAAAAAAAAATTCTGTCAACAGTGAGAAAATATTATTTCATAAATATTAATATAGACTATACTAGGACTATAATATGATTACTATTATACTCTGTATTGAATGGGAATTACTTGAATATATTGCTTAAAATGAAGGAAATAAAATGAAGTAAACAGATCCAAATTACAACAGAAATCTACCAAGAATAAGACATTAAGTCAAAGAACAAGGTCAAAGCATCAAGTGTAGGAAACAACTCCAGATTTCAAAATCCTCTCAAAATAATCTTCTATATCAATGCTGTTTGGGGAAGGTATAGCTGGCCAGACCCTGTCCTCTGCAGAACTCAGTTTAAGGTCCCGATCCTACCTGGAAATCACTACACCACCTAAATAATTCCTTCTGATGAGCAAAATTAGATCCTTCTCTCAGCATCACTGGGTCTATTTCCTTTAGTAAGGCTCAATTCTTCCTCTCATCATGGCAAGAGCCTGGGAAAGTTTTTCAGCAGAAAAGGGAGAAAGTGGCTTGGCAAGATGCTTATAAAACGTGGGAAGAGCAACATTCCAAGAATTTACTTTCCTCTGTCTTCTTCCCCAGGATGCCACTGAGTTTAAGGGGAAGGGCTACAGTCAGAATTACTTCCTTCACAGTTCCCTGATATACCTAAATGTCACCTTAATCCTTGCCTTATTTCTCCTTATGTTAGTTAATATTTTCATTACTTTCCCAAAGTTCCATGCCATGGTATAGAAGGACAAGATTTCAAGCAATGTTGTCAATTAACCAGAGAAGGGAAGACTTGAAGAGCGAGGAGGGACTTCCATGAATCACCGTCCACCCCCACAACAATCAATGGCAGGGAGATGGCAGTCCCCAGGGAGGACTGTTTCCTCTTCAGAGAAGTTGCCATTTCAGCTGCAATAACAGGGAAGTGGCAACTTAGTAAAATTAACAGACTTCATGACTTGCAGCCATCAATCAAGGGCTGGTGCTGTAATTCACCATCTTACTGCCCAGAGTTCAATACTCAGTTCCCTCATCAGCTCTTCAGTCTCCTGACCCTCCAGACAGCTCTCCGCTGCCCTGCACTGTGCAGTTCTCCTTCAGTTTATTTTTTCTTTACTGCATAAAGGGATGAACCAGGAGGATAGACTTCTGCTTCCAATTCTGACCATCACAGACAAGTCGCCCATTCCCACGCTTCTTTCCTTGCTTTCAGATTATTCTAGTTATAAGCACTGCCTACCAGGGCCATAAATTCAAATCCCAACCAGGGCCAGTGTGACAAACTACCCGGCAGAAGGGAGCCAGATGACGATTCTTACTTTGAGAAGCCCTGCTTGACTTCTTTCTAATTCCCTTCCACTGTGCAAACCCTGAAGTCATAGGGCCCTGTTAATGGAGTCAGCAGCCCGCTCTGTAGCCAGCTTTCTCTTCTTGTCTTCCATTGCATTAGCACAGCAAACAACTCAATTAAAACTCTTTGCAGGTCTATCAGAGAGCTAGAGAGAACTACTTACTGCCTTACCTGAAAACTTCAAAAACCAGTGACTTTGCCAGACCCTACAATTAGGGGGGATGAAGATTTGAATAGCAGCCAGTAAATTTTCCTGCATTATTGATTTTCACTAAGTGTGAGGCACATTGTATTTTCTCAAATTGAGTGGAGATACTTGTTTTCTTAGCACCCAATCAATGTTTCTTCTGCATCATTCAAAGGGCGACCGTGAATCTGCTGCAAGGGCTGAGTTGCACTCAACAGAAACACCCAGGGTTTGCCCACAGCCAGTACCAGCTCTTGTAGCTCAGTCTTCTGATTTCATCTGAACAAATTCCAAAATAGATTGCTCCCACCTCTACATCACCTCTTTTCAAATTCATTTAAATAGATTCTCTGCCAAAAAGCGTCGTAAGCAGGCCTGTGGACTAATTCACTGCCTCAAGGGAAGAGCATCACTGATAGATTTACACTCTTACTGTTTGATTCCCTGCATTTTACCCTTCTACAGAAATAACAAGAATTCCTTAGAATTAGTAAGCCCAGGATAGACATCAAGCTCATGTGGAGAAGCCAATCAACCCCAGATGGAGTCGACATGTTGACAAGAGGCATATCCTGGGGTGATGCATGGGCTGAGAAATGGCTCAGAACTGGAAAACAGAAAACCTTCCAACTGCTGATGGGCTCCCCAACCCCTCACATACACCCCTAGATCACCCAGGATGGGGCTAGTTTCCTTGGAAACAGGCCTACAGGGTTCACAGTTTTTCTTTACCCTTTAGCTCACATTTACTTAGAATTAAATGGTTGTAGGTGGCCAGTGGCTACCATACTGGACAAAGCAGATCTACAATAATGAAGGGCCTGTATGTTTAGGAACTGTCCCTCTCCTTAGTTTTAGTAAAATCATCCAGAGAAATAAACTAACAGCAATTAGCAGCGTCACTGATGTGTTACTGAGGTGGAGGAGTAGAGAGTGGAAGTGTCCCATGTTAAACATCTAAAAATAACCACCTTCCCATTGTGCGCTCTGAGGCATCGCCACAGGACAGGCAGTTAGTGGCCTCAGTGGCCACTGCACACCACTCCCTCCGCAAAAGTCAGTCAGAGAGAAATCCCAGTTTGCTGCGCCTTGTTCTACTTATCTTCCTGCAGAGGCCAAAAGGTGCTGGACAGGATGTGGAAGTTCATGTACCCCGAGGGCATCAGAGAAGGCCACCAGCACCTGGCAGCGGCTGCCCTCTCCACTGATCAGAAAGTCAGAGGTAGCTCGGGTTGTCCAGCTCGGTAAGCGGGCTCCTGACCCTCTCTCCCTCCTGAGAAACTGGCAGTTCATTTGAAGAATAAACAAGTCGTCAGCAGAGCAAGTTAATCTCGCTTATTTCTGTACAGATTTTGAGCAAAACCAATTTTCCTCATATTTCCATCCATAAAACCAAGGGGACTGTGTGGCAAAATTATTTTTTTAAATAAAGGAGCACTAGTAATTCTCAAGCCTTTATATAATTATTCTTTTTTTTTTTTTTTTTGGCTAGCTCTCTAATAGTTTTAAAAATCAACTCATACCTCTTAAGTCCAGATTTATTCATACAAGAAACTTTATACCACCATACCAAAGAAAACAGTTTTGAGGTCTGAGATAGATACTTATATTGCTCTAAGGAAATGTTTCAATATAGGTTTAAATACCCCACAGCCTCTCACTGACCTCCATACAAGTGGCTGCCTTTTGGACAACATGACCTATCATCCTAAAACTGGAGATTGTTATTTGACTTTTTCCACTTCGCTTGGTTTCATATCTAAAGGTACATTATTTGCTAAAACATTGTGCCTACAAAAAGTGCAGGGAGTGGTATCCGTTGTGGAAAACCTCTGCACTTACAGAGGAAGATCTTGGAGAAAAGAGGCTGTCTGCTTCTGGTCACCTTTCCACTGGACTCTGTGACTGCCCCTCCCTCTCCACAACACAGGACTCTGTCCCATCACTCTTTCCTTCTGTTGCAAACCAAACCTGCAAACCAGTCTGCTGCGCCTTGTTCTACTGATCTTTCCTCCTCCTCAACTCAGGCTCCCTGGAAGGCTGCTTCGGCTGGAGGCCTCGCTCTGGACATGAGATGCCCTTCACGTGCAGGCTGCTCTGACCTCCAACATGCTAATAGCCTGTCTGCACAGCCGCCCCTCGCAAGCCATCATCTCAGATGGCCTCCCTGCCTAATTTTACTACTCTTTCAGAAACAATTAATTGAGATTAGCCTATTAAAGCCTCCATATAAAAGGGGCAATTATCGATTACTGACACTTCCATGTGCCCGCCCCTCAGTAAGGGAAGGACTCCAGGGCTCCTCAATCACCTGTCCTGTCTCCCTGCAAAGGCAGCGTGGGGGCTGGTGGGCTGGGCCTTCTGCACTGTTACCCGAAACTCTGACGGGCATTCAGGGAGAAGCCAGCGCAGCCCAAAGGGACACAAACTTGCTTTGCAGTGTCGCCCGATGCAGCTCCCTGCACTCTGGAATCTATTTCCAACCGTCTAGAGTCACTAGTGCCTTGCAGAAATAGTTATAGAACAGAATAGGCACCTTCAGGGCCTCACTTAGAGGATTCGTTCAAGATCAAGAAAAATGTGTGCACCCACTACACGGCAGGCACATGGGACCACAGTGAGCGAGGCGGACAAAGCCCGCAGGAAATCCGCGTCTCGTTTGGGAAACAGATGATGTGCTAGTAATCATATAAATAAATGAGACATTAAAATTTGATCAGGGCTGCAAAGAAGGTGGGCAAATAAGTGAGCATAACTGGAGGGAACAGAAGGCTCATTTTAGGAGCAGCACCACTATTAGACAACACATCGACTTTTAAGAATCAGAAAAAGGCACTGCTCACTCCAGAACACTTTACCACCATCTGCCAGAAACTGCCACGGCATATGTTGACATGCTACAGAGTCCACATGCAAAGGGGCCACATTAACCACGTGTGTCACAGCCACATTAACAGGATGGCTGAGGGAGCATCTTTGGGGAGGGGACATAGGAGGCGAGACTCAAGGACAAGAGGACATGGCAGGGCTGAGAGCAGGGAGGGACATTCAGCCAGAGAGGAGAGAGCGACAGCCCGACCCAGGGCAGGTCTCCCCGGGTGGAGGGACAGGAAGTGGCCGATGTGCCGTCATGTGAGAAACAGGGACAGCAGAACAAGGGGATGTGAGTATAGAGGTATAGTGAGGTAGAGCTTGGAGGCATGAACCGGAGCTAAGACTTGACCCTAAACAGATACATGAAGTTGTCTGGGGCAGAAAAATGCCATGAGAGAGCCCCCTTCATTTTTTAAAGTAATCTTTGCTACCTAAGGGACAATGTGTCATGGGCACAAGATAGAAACAGGGTAAGGTAATTTAGGCCTGACCTAGGTGAACACCCAGGGCTTCTCCTCAGAACCATCCTGGAGCAGAGATGTTTAAACACAGTGGTGTCTCGGGCCCACCCACACACCAGAGTCCGGAGATCAGCATTTTACAGGCCTCACAGGGAACTGCATAGCACAGCTACAGACAAGAACTCTGGCCTAGAGACAGCAGCGAGACCTCACGCAGCAGTTCTCCAGGGCGTGCGTTGGATATGCAGTTTCTTGCTAGCCGTAGTATCAGTGCCTGTAATCCAGTACTATAGGAGGCTGAAGCAGGAGATCACAAGCTCTAGCCCAGCCTACGCAGCATAGCAAAACCCTGTCTCAAAATTTAAAAAAAAAAAAAAAGAATGCAGATATAGCTCAACACAGACTCTGGGTTCAATCCCCAAAGGAAGGAAGGAAAGAGGGTAAAAATGAAACAAACAAAGAAGAATTTCCTACTCCTACAGACTCAAGCTCAGAGTCGAGGCCAGCAATCTAGTTTAATAATCCCTCAAGGTGATCCTACTGCTGCAAATGTTTGAGAACCTCTAACCTGAAAATTCCTTTCTAGAAAGATGAAAAATTCTTAAGGCCAGAATTCCTAGAGCTGGAAAAAGGAATAATTCTTCCAATAGGAATGGTATTCTTACAGACGCTCACTCACAAAATCAAAGTGACAGGACAGCTCCCCACTTATAAAGAGAAGACATCATAGTTTCAATTTCAGCACGTAGAATGGCACTTTCAGCAGCAGTAATGAATTCACATCAGATCAGTGATACTAGCTGTACTGAATTCAAGTCCCGGATCTGCAGATGGCTGGATTATAACCACAAAGCAACGGATTGCTTCCCACCGTCTTCCCATGCAACATGCCTGCACATTTACACCGTGATATATGGACCATGAGAGCCCCACAGGTAGGTACTATGGGTCCCATAGTACAGGTGAAGCTCTGAACCAAGGTTCAGAATAATTTATTTAAATTCACACCGTCAGAAATTTGATTCCACTCCTTTAACTCCTTTAAACCTCCGACTCTTTCCTTTTCTCAGCCATGCAACATGGAATCCACAGCTTCACATCAGATTTACACACATTGAGCAAAAATATATGAAAATGAAACTTAGCAGTGCTTACAGAGGAAGTGGAGTCTGGGGCCTGCTTCCAGCCAAACGGAGACATGTCGAGCACCGTCCAAGCACGGGCATCCGACAGTATGGAAGGAGAGGCCCGCTGGGTCGCAGCGCAGCAGAGTCCACGTCTCAAGCTGTGTCGGCCGAGGCCAGCTCTGACCTGCATCTCAGGCGGGGGGGCCTCAGCCCTGCGCATATCAGCGTCACCTGGGGAGCTCGCGAACCGCAGCGCCCGTGCTGCCCCATGGGCTCGTTTCGGGGGTTCAGGTGAGCGCTAGTTCTCAGAACCTGCCTACACAGGGCTGCGTGACCACTGAACTGGTCACACCTGGGGGAGAGGGGCGGGCAGCCAGCCAGGGAGAAAACTATGTGGCACTGGGCACACTCAGGACACGTGGGAGGGGACGGAAGGCAGCCTTCGGCCTCTGCCAGTCCGTCTTGGGGATCCTCTGATTTAGGCAGGTGGCTGTGACGCACAGGAGAGAGGTGTCAGCACGCTGAAGACAAAGTGAGGGGACCAAGCTGCTCCTTGGAGGCCACACCAGGCAGATGCACAGCAGGGATGGCACAGAAACTCAGAGGGGGCTGGTTCAGAGGCTCAGAGACGGTCCTTGGGCCCCAGGGTGCCCTGCAGGAGTCCGGTGACGAGGAGAGCACAGGTGAGGCTGACAACGGGTTAGTGAGGCTGCTCTGTCCTTCAGATGGCTGAGAATACACCAAAGGCTGTTTCTCCTCGTCCTCACCCAGTTCCTGCCCTTACTTCATCCTTCATCATCTCTGGTGCCCACTCCTAACTGCACATGAGGAAAGACATGAAATTCCCCCTAATTCCAAGGTAATCAGTCCCCTAGGTGTGGCCTGTGAGGGCTGAGAACCAGACATCCAAGTGAGAGTGGCCTCCACACAAATACAGCAGAAGCCCCTGAAAGGCAGCACTCCCTCTCCCTGGAGATTGTTCTTGTTTGCAGAGGCGTCAGGTCGGAGAGGTGCTCCTGGTGCAAACACCTTAACTGAGGCTGGAAGCAAAGCCACTACCTGCTGCAGGATTAGGTGAAAGCCCCATGCTCCAGATGCAGTAGGAAGTGCTAATGAGAAACCTTTAGATCCTGCAGGTGCCCCATCAGCCCTTCTAGTAGCTGCTCCTGGGCAAGGAGGGAGGCCCAGAGCAGCATTTCTCCATGTAATTATGTTCTCCTCCTTACCTTGCTACTAAGGGAACATGAACTTTACTGCGGCGTTCACCACCAGTTTTCATTTTACTGCACGAGCAAACGTGTATTCCACCAGGAAGATGAAAGACTTCAGGTTCCGAGGCTGTCAGACATTTCCACTTACAAATTTAGTGAGGTCCTAAATCATGACGGAGGAAAAGCTTTCCAATATCTTTCCTCTCGTTCTCGGGGTTTCTAATATTTCCCCTGCTCTTTGAGTATCTTGTGCAATCGCACTAATAGGAACAATTTAATGGAGTCTTGGGGAGGCAGAGGTTTGGAGGATTAAATTTCAACACTCGGCTCCTTATCGTAGAGAAACATCCTTCCTTCAGAGATTCGTCAGATTCCACACTTGCTTCCCCAGCAGTCCAGCTGTACCTGATCAGAACTGAAGAATTAGAAATCTGGTTGCTGTCCCTTTTTGAATCTTGGTTTCAGGCAAGGATGGGCCAAGACCAAGGCAAAGGCTAATCACAAATTAGAAGTAATGATCAACAAGCAAAGGGCAATGAATCACTTTCCTCCAAGCTCTGGAAGTCCAGCTGTAGTCAAAGCAGCCCTGTTCCACCTGTCCTAGAGAGTGTACCATCCACCAGCTAACCTCAGCTAGAATCCTCGATTGTTCTTTAACTCTCTGCTTTCCTCAAACCTCCCTCAACTGGCCGACAAGCAGATTCCCTTAAAGCTCTCTAGGAATTTTCTTGAGTGCAGTGTTCTCTCTATACTCAGTGCCTGTGTTACTTTCTCCTTCAGAAATAAATACCTGAGGTAATCAGTTTCCAAAGAGAAAAGGTTTGTCTGGCCAGCCTAGGAGAACTCAGTCCATGATTGATTGGCCCAGTGGCTTTTGGGCCTGTGGCCCCTCGTCAGGATGGAGCATGAGGCAGAGGAAGCCACTGAGCTCATGGTGAGAAGAGCAAGGTGCAAGGGGTCCAAATATCGCCTTCGAGGGCCTGTCCTCTGAGGACTGGAAGAGCTTCCACTTGGCCATCCCCTTAAAGTTCCCCCACCTCCTAACAGTGCCACCTACAGGGGCCAATCCTTCATTAATCCACAGGCCCTCATCCGGATTCAGTCCTCCCTCTCTCCAGCTTATTATTTAAGCATTCAGGAGGGAATGCTTAAACATTCAACATTTAAACAGCTACTTCTATGTGCCAAGGCCAGGTGCTAAATCATAGTATTCATGTTATCATGGGAAAGAGATGTTAAAATATGGGAAGAGCTGTTTAATAAGAAGTGCCATAAGTGCTAAGCATTAAAGCTATTTAATTCAGTGTGTGTACCTTGCCTTACAGATTCAACAGTTGGAATACAAAATACTTTATATCTTTAGAACAAATAACTCAGCTTCTGATAAGGGCCAGGAAGTGCCTAAGGAACCCTGGGGATCCCCACACACAAGTTCAAAATTCTAATGCAGCATAGTGAGCAAAAACAGATCTGGAAGGCAATTAAAATTAGAAGCAGAGCCGGGGATTTAGCTCAGTGATACCGTGTCTACCTTGCAAGCACAAGGGTCCAAGTTCGATTCCCAGTACCACCAAAACAAATTTAAAAAGACTAGAAGCAAAAGCAAAAAACAAATTACCCACCTCTCCAGCTGCAGTCCTGTGGGTGGGCCTTTAAATGGAGCAATTGACATTCTGAAAAAAGAATTAGAATCACTCTGACCTGAAGAATAGGAGGCCAGAGTTTGGAAAAACAACAGCTACCTGCAATTAAGGAGGGAATGCTCAAGAGGAGAGAGGACTCTACTTCCTGTGTATAAACTGTGTCCAAGTGTCTGGCTGACCCATAGTCTAAGTACGCAGTCTAGCTGAAGACTATTTGAACTGAGGTTGGAGTTGTTACTCAGAAGACAAAGTGAACACTTAGAAATCAACAGTTAATTGCTTCGTAAAATTAAAACACCGGTGTTCTTCAGAGGAATATCCTGTGAAGTATCCAGTGTCTTTACAATATAACATTACAATATCCAGGATACAGTTACTTACCATATAAATAACTGGAAATTGTTACCCAATGTCCAAAATAGAGATAATAAATGAGGCTTGATCCTGCAATGGCTCCAATGTTAAAATTTACACATAATTTTAAATAGCTATTCTAACTACTGTTAGTGAAGTCAAGAAAAATTTTCTTTTTTTTTTTTTTAAGGTTTTTTGAGACAGGATCTCGCTCTGTGGTTCAGGCTGGCCCTGAGCTGAGCCTCAAACTCACATCACAGCAATCCTCCTGCCTCTGCCTCCCGAGTGCTGGGATTACAGGCATGAGCCACCACGCCCGGCACTGTGGCATGTGCTACTAGTTGCTGCTGGGTTTGAGTCTCTACGCCCAGTATGGTATGTGGTTTCCGGGGGATCAAACCAAGGTCCTTCACTTGCAAGACAGGCACCGGAACCACTGAGCTAACTCCCTGGCCCAAGAAAAATTTTCTATAATGAAATCAAAACAGAATAAAACAAATTCACAAACCCTAAATACCTGAAATTAGCATTTAGAGAAAGGGCATTAAAAAAATAACAGTGACAACAGAAGAAAGGCTGAGTAAAATTCTTGACTATGAATAAAAAGGAATGATCAGAGACAAATGCACAGAACACATATAAAACAGAACACCAAAAACCAAGAACTTAGGGACAACATGATATGATCTAGCTTTTGTATAATTTATAGTCACAGAATGGAAATGAGAGGAGTGAAAATATTTGAATATATATAAAACATAATTATTCTAGGCATGGTGGCACATGCTTGTAATCCCAGCACTCAGGAGACAGAGGCAGGAGGATTGCTGTCAGTTCGAGGTCAACCTGTGCTACATAGTTGAGTTCAAAGCCAGCCTGAAATACAAAGCTAGGCCTTGTCTCAAAACTTAAAAATAATTCCCTAATTTTGTTAAAATCATACTTTATAAAGTTACAAAACTTAAAAAATCTTAAAGCAGATAAATACAAAGAAAACCTTGTGCATAATATCGTCAAATTGCTGAAAGCCAAAAATAAAAAGGAACCCTTCACATCAACCAGGATGTGAAACAGGGAGGAATAATAACTTAAATTATCTCAGACTTCTCTTTAGAAAGTAGGGAGCAGGATGGGCCGGGGAGTTAGCTCAGTGGTTCCGGCGCCTGTCCGGCAAGCGCAAGGGCCCGGGTTCAATCCCCGGTAACCACATAACAATACTGGGTGTGGAGACTCACCCCAGCAGCAACCAGCACCACATACCACAGTGCCGGGCGTGGTGGCTCACGCCTGTAATCCCAGCACTCAGGACGCAGAGGCAGGAGGACTGCTGTGATGTGAGTGTGAGGCTGAGCTCAGGGCCAGCCTGAACCACAAAAGCGAGACCCCCCCAAAAAACAAAAAGAAAGTAGGGAGCAGGAAACAGTGCGACAATATCACTGAAGTCCTGAAAAAAACGTAACTATCGAAAGGGAATCCCATACACAACTAAATTAATCTGCAAGAATAAGGGCAAAAATTTTTTTTTGTCAAATGAGAGAAAACCATGGGAATTTGTCACCATCAAACCTAAACTACCAAGAATGCTAAAGAAAGATTTTCAAACTGAAGGGAAATAATTTTTCAAAATCAAAATCACTTGATTCCTAAACATATCAATGCTTTGAATATTATCTAAAAATTAAAAGATGAGTGCAGTACTAAAGCTTACCAAAGTCGCTATTAATTGTAAATGATTAGCACCATTCAAAACAGGAGACATCAAACTGGAGTATAATGGGTATATAAAGCGTGGTAGTTATGTACCTGGGCATTATTTAGAGACCAAAATGTTACTTGCAGACAGTTTTTAGCAACTTAATTAGTCAGCTTTCCTATCACAATATTCGACACTCACAACTTAGAAGAGGAAAGGTTTAATCTGGCTCATGGTTCAAGGCAGAAATATCATGGCAGAAAGACCTTGGCAGAGCAAAGCTGCTTAGTTCATGGCAGCCCGGAAGCAGCACAGAGAAACAATGCCAGGCAGAAATGGGAAAGAGACCATGTGGAGCCCCCAACACCAATCCCCATGACCCACCCAGACACATCCAGGACTGTGCTCTTAATCCACTAGAATGTCCTTAATTCAGTGCAAATCAGGATCAACAGTCACAGCAATGTAGGAGAAAATGTTGTCATAATGTGGCTAAAAGTGCATCTGTAAAGCCCTAAAATATTAATAGTCTTTGTCCCAAGGATTCCTTTTCCAAGAATCTTCCTTTAGGGTATAGAAAAATATATCAAAAATGATGTGTAAAAATGCTCATCATTGTGTTTTGTTTCCAGCAAAAAAACCAAAATAAATGTAACTTGCTTCAATAATAGACTAATTATACTATATCTTTTCAACTCACTGTTATTCAAGCAATAAATTCCATGGTTTTCAAGAGTATTAACATCAAAATCGTTTTCATTGCAAATGGATCGCAGTTTCATTTTTAATGTGTGTATATTTACATTTCTTTTTCTATGAAAAAAATACTGTACACCTGTGGAAAACATTAGTGATTATGACTGGATGATTTATCATCTGGAAATTTTTAATTTGTTTATATTTTTCTAAATTATTGTAATAAGGAAATTAATGGATCCATTTGGATACACAGTGTAATCTTAAATATATTTTGTGATTATAGAAAAAGGTTACTAGAACAATGTGGGAATGTATATTGCAGCACTCTTTTCCCTACTGTCTGGTAGTTCGGGATCCACCTTGAGGTCCATGGTGCTTCCTTCACTCTGAGCAGAAAGGGCACAGATGGCTACAGAACAAGCCTGGACTCGGGGTGCCCAGCTGGAACCCCAGCTGTGGCACTCACCCCAGGGACTGTTCTTACGCCTCACCCACCATATGAGATTCATACTCCATCCTGGCTCCTGGCACCCTGGTGAGGATCAAGTAAATTAATTTTTTAATAGTGTTTAACAGACACTATTAAATAAAAACTAAGTGGAAAATTATCCTAAAGAAATAATCGGGTGAAAATGTTCACAGCAGCATTGTTGCACTAGAAAACAAAGAAACTGCCAATAAGAGATGAATTAGAGGTCCCACTTGACCCTGCTATTTCCCTGCTAGGGATATACTCAAAAGAATTAAAAGATTTGTATCACAGTGACATATGTGCACCCATGTTTATAGCAGCTCAGTTTGTGATTGCTAAGTCTTAGAAACAGCCCAAATGTCCATCAACTGGAGACTGGATAAAGAAGATCTGGCTTTTCTATAGAGTAGTACTCTGCCATAAAGAATGATAATTTTGAGCCATTTATACTCAAATGGACAGACCTTGAGGACATACTCATAAGTGAAATAAATAGGACACAGATGTGTAAATACTCTATCTTTCCTCTGGTATGAGAATCTGAAGATGTAAATGAGTTCTAGAATATATGCTAAATATTGTGAAATAGAAAATATTCAAAAGGAAATGGAGTGCAGGGGTAAATAATGAGGGGAAATAGATGTGATGGTTAAAAAAAGGAAACAAAGCTTATGTATATGGAGAGGGGTTGGTTGGGTAGAGGTATGGGAAAAAATAAGAATCAAGTCTTGTCATATACTGGTACAAATTCCCAGTGTTGAGAGTGATCATTATATATATAGATATAGATAGATATATAGATATATATAAAATCAACCAATAAAAATTCAATTAAAAAATAAAAAGATGAATTAGAGTTGCAAGTGCCTGAGAACACTGGTTCCAAAAACAGACCATCTGGGTTCAGATTCTGGCCCTGTGACACATTAGCTGGATGGCTTTGGACAAGTCATTTAATTTCTCTGTCTCAGCTTTCTTCAGTATAAAGTGGAGAAAATAATAGTACCTGCCATAGAGTTTTTTAAGGACTACAATTTCCAGAATGCTGCCTGGAATGCAGAGGCACTGTAACAAACAGCTCCCTCTCAGCAGGGAGGCACAAATCCAGAAGAACTCCTGAGAGCTGTACACACAAGGATGGGGGTAGCTTTTGGTAAGGTGCTCAAAGGCACAAGTGCAGGGCAGCTGTTGGATGCCATTCAGGTAAAATTGAATGAATGAATGAATGAATAAATACACAAGTGAACATCTGTGTTAACATAAATGGTGGGCCTCAGTTATTACTGTTCTCTTTCTGAGAATAATGATCCTCTCATCTACCTCATCAACCTGCTTTTGGCATAAACAATAAAGCTTAGCTGCGCAGAGTCGATCTCACCATTGGCTCGGAACACAGCTCACAGCAATATCCCACCTGCATATCTGTGTGCACACAAGAGCCTTTGGGAGGAAAATCCAGGACACTTTCACTCAAAAATGAGCAGCTGCCATCTCTGGGCCACAGGACCTACTGTTTCAGTTTTCTGTGTTTGTGAGAATTTTCTAAGTCTTATAGATTATGGCAAACATGAAGAGGGTCTATAGTGACTAGCTATCTTTACGTGGTAAAATCATAGGAAATTCTTCATTTTCTTACATTATTCACTGTGCCAGCATGCATATAAACTTATAGTGAAGAAATGCATATTTAAATGGTATATGATACACCTACACCCTTGGTTGCAGTCAGGAATAACTAGAATGATGAGATGTATAAAGCTTTGTAGGAAAAAAGGAAAGATTTACACCTTGTCTCCCTTCTCTTTCACTCAAGCCAGCACGAGCACATGAAATGTTTATTTCCAGCAGACCGTGCCACTTAATCAGTTAGCAAGGTACACGGTGCTGGCACAATTTCTGCAATAAGCTTCCACCACAGCATAACATTTACAAAATCTCATTTCCAAGTTCCAGCTCTGTCACGTTGCCAGCTCCCCCTCAGAGCACTTAGCACTTATGAGAGGGGACCGTCTTATTTACAGGCTACTTTTATTTCTTATATTCCTGTCCAGTGTTCAAACATTTTCCCAGCTAGCCCAGAGCAGTGAACACATACATGCCCATGCATACACACATGCAGAAACACACACCAGATATTAAATACAGATCAGATCCTCCAGACTGTCAGGCTGAGGAATGATTAGGACATATGCACCGTCCCACAATCTCCAACGTGTTAAAATAATTTAATTGGGTATTTCATGGCACATTTTGCATTATTATGGTTCCCTTTGGATGCAACAAATGATTTGCTCCAGTAATATAGAGTCTCAAGTAGCGGCATTATGTGATTAAGTAAGTGAGAACATCAACCATTAAATTCAGTTCAGTCATGCTTACATTCATCTTATTTCTTTTTTATAATCTAAATTCTCCTGCTGGTACATACTCACCTGAGACTATTTTTAAGTAATCTGTTTATGAGTTTCTTTTCTTTCTTTTCATCCAATTACTATTGCATTTTGAGTCTCAGAATTGCAATTTGATTCTCCTTTGTTAAGGGCATTGACCGTTGGTTTATAAGGGACAAAAATGCCGTCCTTGATTTCCATATTTACAGCATCTCTCCAAAATATTTTTAAAGGCTTGTTTTGTGGGCCTCATAGCAATTCTGGTTTATTAGACTTGAACACTTGATTAGATCTTACATAGTCGTTAAGCAGTAGCCTAATCAGCCTCTCTGCCTATTAAGTTCAACAGTGTAGAGGAGGTTAAAGGGAAATGTGGTAAAAAGTTTAAAAATCGCTAGGAAATCTGAGAACAATGGTTTTTCACCTTGTAAGCTATTGGCCTTCTCCTCAGAGCAGGAAAAATATACATACAAAATTCATACGGTCCTGTTGTTTTGTGAGGTTCACGTGCACACAGAGCAGTATTTTCTTCCCAGGGGTATATGACAACATCTGGACACACCAATGGCCGTGGAAGTACAACCAGAATCTAGTGGGTAGAGGCTAATGATGCTACAATGCACAACACATCCCCCTACAATGTGGAATTACTTAGTCTAAAATATCAGTAGTGCCCAGGCTGAGAACTCAGGCTCTAGTAAGCCAACAAAAGTTTTTGTGGAATACTGAGATGTTCACTCAACCAATAGAGAATACACCCATAGAAAATAAATACAAGTTGTGGGGAAATTCATCTATTTTCACCAATTATTCAATGAAGTTTGGCTAAATACCTATTCCAAGCTTAACAGAATAGTCACTGGGAATACAGAATTGAAGCAGACAGTGTTCTTGCCTCCAAGAAAAGTCACTCATAAGAAATTAAGTCAGTTAGGTAACAGTCAATTAAGAAATTGTCCCAGTGAGGGCCGGGGAGTTAGCTCAGTGGTTCTGGTGCCTGTCTTGCAAGCACAAGGACCTGGGTTCAATCCCCAGTAACCACATAACAATACTGGGCGTGGAGAGTCACACCCAGCAGCAACCAGTACCCACATACCACAGTGCTGGGCATGGTGGCTCACGCCTGTAATCCCCGCACTCGGGAGGCAGAGGCAGGAGGATTGCTGTGATGTGAGTTGGAGGCTGAACTCAGGGCCAGCCTGAACCACAAAGTGAGACCCTGTCTCAAAAAACAAAAAGAAAAAGAAAAAGAAATTGTCCCAGTGAGGCATACTGGCACAATCTTGTAGTTACAGATAATCAGGAGGCCAAGATGGAAGGATCGCTTGAGCTTATAAGTGAGCTTAGGTTCAAGACCACCCAAAGCAACGCAAAAAGACTTTGTCTCAAAAAAAAAAAAATTCATGTCACATTAGTTATGATGAGTTCAGCTTCATGTAGTGTTTTAATTAAGCAGGAACTTGACTTAACCAGATATATTTTCATCTAAAAGGAAACCCAAACATAGACATTCCCAGACCCTCCAGAGCTCACTTCTGTTGCTAAGGCCAGACGACTTCAGTTTTCCTCTAGTGCCATTCTGAGTATTTATCCTCTTTCCTGTTCTCAGCAAGATGTCTGCCACTCCTTAAGATTCAAATCTGAATTCCAGTGGACAAAGAAGGCAGAGTGAAAGTCAAGGTCAAAATGACAGACAGGTGAAGTGTCTCACTGCTGAGACAAAATATCTGAGACCCAAAGTTAGAAGGGAAGGGGTTATTTGGCTTCCAGTTCATAGAAATTTCAGTCCATAATCAGCTGGTTCTAAGACAGGGATGGTAAATAAGCATGAGAGAGAGGAATGACATGGCATACATAAGATACAAGGTAATGAGAGAGAGAGGCAATTCGTGGGGCACACAGCTAACTATGGCAACAAGGGAGAGAGTTTAACAGCATCTCTCTGCCCTTTTTATCTCATTTAGACTACCAGGATGAAGGTGGTACCAAACTAATCACTCACACTGAGTGGTTTAGTACTCACATGCCTCTAACCCCAGCATCCCACATTCCAGATTTAACTATCTCTGGAAAATCAAGAGTCTTGGAGGGAACACCTAGACCCAAACCATAACACTAAGTCTATCTCCCTTTTAAATGGAAACAATAAAGATTGTTTTCTCTAATTCTGTGAGGTTTACTATTGGTATTTTGATCAGGATTGCATTAAATCTGTATAACAACTTTGGAAGCCTGGCCATCTTCACTATATTGATTCATCCTACCCAAGAAAAAGGGATATTTTTCCATTTTCTGGTGTCCTCTTCAACCAATCTCCTTTTTTGGAGTACTGTAGTTTTCATTATAAGGATCTTTTACTTTCTTCATTAGGTTGATACCTAAGTGTTTCATTTATTTTGTATACTATTGTAAAGATATAATTTCCCTCATTTCTTTCTCAATGAGTTTGTTATTTGTGAACAGGAATGCTACTGATTTCTGAGCACTGAAATTTTTAACCAGGTACTCTAGTGAATTTGGTTATCAAACCTAGAAGTCTTATGGTGGCATCTGTAGGGTCTTCTATACAGAGTATCATGTCATCGGCAAGTACTGATTATTTAACTTCTTACTTTCCTGTCCATATTACTTTTATTTCTCTTGCTTGTCTAATTGCTCTGGGTAATATTTCCAGAACTATATTGAATAAAAGTGGAAATTCTTGTCCTATTTCTGATTTTACAGTGAAAGCTTTTGGTTTTAACCATCTAGTATGATGCTGGTCATTGGTTTGTCACAATGGCTGTGGAATGCAGGGTAAGATGATGCAGCCAGAACCCTTGTGGTAAGCTCCAGTCCCCCATGAGTCCCACAGCAAAGGAGTAACAACCAACATACAACAAAGTCAGAACCTTAAGAAAAAGGCTGAGCCCAGGCTCAATTCCTTCTACTCTGGGCAGCAGCCACAGGGGTCAAATACTGCAGCAGCATAAGAGGGAAACCTGAGCTCACTCCACCTTTATTTGGTGCCAAGCCTTCACACCCTTAATCCTAGCATGGATAAAACAGGGGAGTTAACTATAATAATCCCCATAGTTGAAGATACTATAGCTGAAGATCCCATATGCAGGGAAGACATCCTAAAATCCCAGTAAGTCCCAGTAAGTCTTAAAGCCAGTAATCCTAGTGCAGTAATCCTTGTAGTTTAAAATCCTGCAAGGTGGGGCAAATATCTACAATAATCCCAGTAGTTGATCCCGCAGGGCAGGGCAGACATCCGTAGATCCAAGTAATGTAGTTGTAAATCTGAGTAAATTGTCCACAGTTCCCCACAGATGGCTTTTAGCAGACTGAGATAAAGAATATCTATTCCAATTTTCTGTAGGGTTTTTGTAATGAATGAGTGTTACATTTTCTCAGATGCTTTTTTATTTATTGAAATGATCATGATTATTTTTGTCCTAAGCTCTGTTAATATGCTGTATTATATCTATTGATTTGCATATGTGGAGCCATCCTTCTGTCTCTAGGATGAATCCTACTTGGTCAGGGTATATGATCTTCTTGATGATTTGCTGCGTTCTGTTTTCCAGTGACTAAGGATTTTTACACCAATGTTTATTAGGGAGACTGTACATCTCTTTTTTATTGGATCCTTCTCTGGTTTTGGTATCAGGATAATGCTTGCTTCCAAGAACTCCATGAGAGCAAGAGCAGTGCTAGGCAACAAAGGCAATGCAGAGAGCAACACAATCTGAAATTATACTATAAAGCTACACTGATAAAAACAGCAAGCATGGTACTGAAAAAAAAAAAAAAACCACACCAGAAGAATAGAACCTGTAAGATGCAGAAGACTAGAGCTTGGAAGATGCAAAAACAACTCCAAACACACTCAGCCACTTTATCTTTGACAAAAAGGCCAAACGCCTTCACTAGAAGGAAGAAGCCTCTTTAATACATGGTGCTGGACAAACTGGCTTTCCACATGCCAAAGATTCAAACTAGACCCATGCATTAAACTAAAATTGAAATGGATCAAAGATTTAAATATTAAAACAAAAACATGAATCTTCTGGAAGATAGAACAGATGGAGCTCTTGAAGACATAGGTGAAGTCAAAGACTATATGAAAAACCCTAGTTGCACAGAAATACCACAAAAAAAATAACCCAAATGCCCATCAACAGATGAATGGATAAAGAAGATGCTGACTTTCTTATACAATGAAGCATTTACTCTGCCATTAAGAAGGATAAATTTGAGATATATCTAGGTAAATGAATGTACCTTGAGACCACGGTCTTAGGTAAAATGAATTGAGCATTTATGTTCAAACATTGCATTGCTTGTCTGGTGTGAAAAACTGAAAGCGTAAATGACTAGAAGTATAGTAAATATTGTGAAAAAAGGAAAAAAAAAACTACTCAAATAGGAAGGAGAATTAGGGAGGGAAAGAGGGAAAGGAAGGAAAGGGAAGAAAAAACATATAAGAAAAAGTAGAAAAAGCTTTTGTAAATGAGGAGGGAAAGATGAATTTGAAGGGAAGGGAGGGAAAGGGGAAAAAGAATCAAGATATATCACGTACAGGTACAAATCCCACGTGATGAATACTATTGTTATTTAAAATATGGAAAAATGACTCTCTAGAAATTCCACCCAAGAGACTGCCATTTATACTTCATTCATTAGAGTCAGAAAACTATGTACTGCTCCAGAGGAATCTGAGAAAATAAGTATTTTAAACTGGGCTTGTTACTCTGAGAAAAATAAGAGTCCTGCTGAAAAGAAAGTAAGATATTGTGAAAGGAATTAACAATTCCTGCCTTAAGTGTGGCACATACAAAAAAATACAATGTAGGAAATACTAATACTAAGGTACAGTATTAGGAGAGAGACAGATTGGGTGGTGAGTAGTGTGTCCTGGATATGTAAGCAAAAGAGTTGAAAAATGAAAAGTTGCCCTGTATCTCTGTGTGTTTGTGTTTGTGTGTGTGTGCATATACATGGATTTAAAAGCTAGGTGTTCAATTAGCACCAGGATGGCCCAAACAGAACCAATCTCACACACAAAAGCTGGAAACAAGAGGAAGGATCTTAGTGAGAGGCCACTGTAGTTGTTATTGTTGAATTTGGATACTATCCTGAGGGTAATGGGAGCCTGAGGGTTTAAAGCAGGGACATAAATAACACTATCAGAACATCCATGCCCAAAGATTGTTCTCATTGCAACAGGAGGCACTCACAGTACAGGGAAAGGGACAGCACAAAGAGGTCAGGGCAGTGTCCCTGAAGATGGGAATGATGGACACTTATCGCTGCAAAATAGAAGCATATCCTCCCACCCCACAGCCAGTCTGCAGGGGTGGGCATTGGAATTAGAAACAGCACCAGGATATGTGCTATATGGAGGTGTCATTTTTTTAAAAAACTCTACAGAAAGAAATCCATCATATAATTGTTGGTCACTCATTCCACTTGCAAGTTTTGCCCATTAGAAGGTCAAAAGACTCCCATGTATCCCCAAAGACATGCTGATTCTGACTGAATTCCTCAGGAATTTCCCTGCAGGTGCATCAACCATGCTTAACTAAAAGCAAGTATCCATGTCCAATTGGAGGCTTTTCCATTTTCTCTTTGGAGTGGCCCACAACTATTACCTGTGTGCCTTCAGTGACATTATGGGTCATGATGCTTCTCAGTAACACACAAGGGGAGAAAGAGAGGCCATAGATGGACAAGCAACAGATGCTAGAGAATACACTCAACTCATAACAGCATAAACGCTCATTAGCTGAAAGTGTTCATGATATTCATGGTGCGGTGTATACAGTGCTATCACCAAAAATCATGCAGTCTGGCCAGCCCAACACCACTGGTAAACAGCATGTGACTTTATATAAACAGAATCATACAACATGTGAGAAATATGATTGAAAAATATCATGAAAGTTTACAGCTTGCAGATGATAGGTAAAAACACACCTCTATTTAATGTACTGTTAAGATATATATTTTTAAATATATCCAAAAGTAGGATTTTTTTTTTTTTAGGTTTGTTTTTTTTTAGGTTTTTTGAGACAGGGTCTCGCTTTGTGGTTCAGGCTGGCCCTGAGCTCAGCCTCAAACTCACATCACAATCCTCCTGCCTCTGCCTCCCAAGTGCTGGGATTACAGGCATGAGCCACCACGCCCGGCACTGTGGTGTGTGGTACTGGTTGCTGCTGGGTGTGAGTCTCCACACCCAGTATTGTATGTGGATACTGGGGAATCGAACCCGGGCCCTTGCGCTTGCGAGACAGGCGCCAGAACCACTGAGCTAACTCCCCGGCCCCCAAAAGTAGGATATTTAAAAATAGAAACCAGGTTGCATTTAGCAGGAATATCCTTATTCACTGAGATTTTTTTTGACTAATGACAACCCACATGGTGGTTTCCCTGTGTAGTTCTGGGAACATAAAACCAAAGGCCCAGTATAAATTAAATAATACATTACAAATATTTTCCTCAAATGGTTTTTTATCACATTTGACTATACATTAAAAGATCACTTGTTCAGACATCTACAAAGAAACACTCACGTTAATTGCTGAATGAAACTTTTATTTTAAAATTCACTGACCTCCTGGGCATGGGATTTAGCCCAGTGTTTCCGGCGCCTGTCTTGCAAGCACAAGGACCCCGGTTCAATCCCTGGTAACCACATACAATACTAGGTGTAGAGAATCACGCCCAGCAACAATCAGTACCACATACCACAGTGCCGGGCGTGGTGGCTCATGCCTGTAATCCCAGCACTTGGGAGGCAGAGGCAGGAGGTTTGCTGTGATGTGAGTTTGAGGCTGAGCTCAGGGCCAGCCTGAACTACAAAGCAAGACTCTGTCTCAAAAAACCTAAAAAAAAAAAAAAAAATTCACTGACCTCCTTTATTTTATGAATTAGTATATTTTAAAGTAGCTCTATTGAGGTATAATTTACTTACCATAAAATTGATCTGTTATCTCTAGAAGTTTCATCTCCATCTGCACTTAATCCATTCCTGCTTCCATGATCCTAGGTAGACACAGTTATGCTTTTATCTCTGATAAATGGACTTTTTCTGGACACTTTATATAAATAGAATCACACAGCATGTGAGAAATACGATTGAAAAATATCACAAAAGTTTACATTTTTAAAAATTTGTTACAGTCAAAGACACGTTGTCATTATTCCCTAAAATTTCCCCCTGAACACATTCACCCCATCATTCTTTCCACTTTCTGAAGCAGTTTCCAAAACCTTCTTCCTATCTTTAACTTCACTGTCATGGCTGCCTCAAAGTCTTGAACTGACTTCAAACATTGACTTTTCATGGTCATTTGACTTTGGGAAAGAGGCAGAAGTCACGTGGTGCAGGATCTAGTGGATAAGGTGGGCGATGTTGTTACGAGCCTGCCTTTGTTGAGCATTCACCAAACTCATGGTCCCTCACTGTAAAGACACCGTGCAAAGATTTCCAGACAGTTTCTGAGAGAGACAAGAAACTGGGGCAAATGCGTACAAAGTGAGGGGTGTACACTGAGATCATTCATGACTGTGTGTTTGAAGCCAAATATCTCCACAAGGTGTCTTTTTATTATAATAGATTTTTTTAAATTGAAGCACTCACTGTATTTTTTAATCATCCCTCACATAAATTTTGGTATAGATACAGGTATATACATACATACAGATAGAAATACAGATACAAACACAGATATATAGTGGATAGAGTCCTCTCCCACTAGGTATGCTTCTCGGGAGAATACTGACAAATGCCACCCGCTTCATTGTATCTGTAAACACAGCTGAGCTGAGAAGATCAACTTGAGACTCACAGACCACAGGGCCACATTGTTCTCATCCACATTTCAGTAGCTGTTCGGTATAAGTGTTTCTGAGATTGTTCCAGGCCACTAGTTCATTTCCTGGACACTGAAATGGCTGCTTTTGTCCATTTTTCTTGCTTTACAGGTGATTTTCAGGGAAAGGACTTGCTGACTTTCTTATGCAGCCATACCTGGAAGTCCTGCCAATAATTCAATTTTAAAATTACACCATTGCAATTACACACAGAAGGTGCAATGGAATGATTTGTAAGGCTATGAATGTCTAGTGGGTGATGTCATGACAGCCGGATCCATCAAAGGGGGCTGGATAGGTGAGGTCAGAATGGCTGATCACAGTCACATTACCATCAGTCCCAGGCACAATTCACAAGTCCAAGGGTTGTTCTGAGTCATGTATATATCTTGGCAGGTGACAACAGTTTTAAACCCCTGAACTGCAGCTCTGCCTCTATATGTGTGTGTGAGCCTATCTTCCTTCTGTATATCACAGCACAAACACACATACTGAAGAATATATATAGTGATACCTCAGTTAATTACCTTAATTATTACCTCAAGTCTGATTGTAACTGAATCAGTCACAATTGCAAGCACAATTCAGTTGTAACCAGCATCGGGGAATGCATTCTGTGACCAGACTCATGGAAAGAATAAAGTCTGTGAACCGAAGTGCCACTAACACTGCTTTCATACCCATCATTATGATCGCTATAATTAAGTTATATAAATACAAGATTGATTGTTAAGCCATGACTGGTCAAATTCCTCCAACTCAAGGTATATTCTTTATGGATGCTGAAGATATTCCAGGTATACTCTCTTCTGCTTCCAGGCCAAACACAGAACATATTAGGTAGAAGTGCTAATATGAACCTAGTTCTGTGAAAATTAAGCATAAAGCCATATTATTAACTCTGAGGATAATCTCCAGAAAGATTTTTTAAAGTATTTATTTATTCAAAACAATCTGATTGGCTGCAAATATGCTTTGGGGGTGAAGTAAGCTAGCGCGCATAGCTAGTATCTCTAAAATGATCTAGTGTTTTAAACCAGCAAAAGAAAAGAAAAAGCTCAAATTCACTTCAGAGTTCAAAGCGGCTTTGGTGCCAGTTTCTCTGCTATGTTAGAATGTCTCGGGGGAAATCTGTAAAGCACATGCTAATCTTCAACCTTTCCCCAAGAGTTTGCCCTCCATCATTTGCCATGTGTTACACCTGCTCTGTAACAGGGTAAGTTTCCTCACTAGAGTTGCCAGGAGCTGGGGAGAGAGAAATACTCAAGACTGTGTGGCTCATCGGAGATGTTACTGTGGCATCCTTTGACAAGGACTTCTCACAACGGCAGGGGCAGGGCCAGTGCTGTCCCACTTTCTATCACTCTGAGCAGCTCAGGACACTCCTCCGTGAAATGGATGTATAAAGCAACACAGATGTGCACTACCCCAGCAGGGGCATGGGCTGGTGCACACACGGGGCCCAGCATTGTTTCCTCATCACTGCAAGAGTGAATTAGTGCAGCACTATAAGCCACGCTGCTGAGAGGTGACTAATCTGAGGATCATCATACAGACAACTGTCTTACTAATACTTCATTCAAATCCTCAGCACTCAATCTTCACACTTTATGATGTAGGTTCTATTTCCATTCCCATTTTACAGGTGAGGAACTAAGAATTCGAGGTAATAGGACACTTGACAAATGATAGTCAGGATTCAAATGATTTTATTCTACTTTCAACATCCTGCCTCAGCTACTGAATTAATTGCTAAGAGTCTTTCTCTTGGAAAATTAGCTTTTGCTGTTCTACTTTGAATTAGGCCAGCAGTAATCAAAACAAGAAGGAAGATACCAGTGTAAGGGCACTGCCTTGAGCAATGCAGATGATAGGAAGCACAAGCAAATGTTTTGTTGTTAATGTATCTCCAGCAGGACTCATGTTGGGTGAAAATGAGTTCACATGGCAAAGCTCTGATAGAAAAGTTGACTTTTAATTATTTTGAATTCCAAAAAATGTCCATATGACAGCACTAACATTATTCATTCATTACTTTATAAACTCACTTATTTAAATATTTGTTCAACCATTAGCCATGGAGGATCCCTGCTGTCTTGCTCCCAACCTCTGTAGGGTAGAGGGCAGATATAATCTGTTGAAATAAGTGCTCTGGTAAGAAAATTACAGGGTTTTATATGATCACACTGGAGGAAAAGTGGCTGCAATCTCCTTTTGCATTTTCAAAGAGAAGTTCCCAGGAGTGATATGCTACTGAGGCCAGAAGGAGCATCCCGTTAAGGATGGTGGGCCAGCTGGCAGGCAGAGGGGGCTGGGGAAGAAGGAATGTCATGATCAGATCTGAGAGGTGAGCAGGAACAAGCGTCATTCAGAAACAAAAGGAAGTTTGTCATAGCTGATCCTCAGCAAGAGATGAGATGAGACTAGACAGAGTTGATGCTGTATTTAGAACGATGAGAGCAGAAATGCAAACTTGCTTACGCAAAAAGATTTCTGTCACGGAACAGTGAGCAAGTGAGAAGCAGAAAGCTAGGGCAGCCATTCCTACTGGTCAAGTTGCCCTTCCATCCAAATAAAGAGAAACGTTTGACGACTCCCCACCCTGATGCAGGCCTGGCTTCTGACACACTTTTCCCTCTGCATGGTATGTTATCATGATCCTTTCAAAGTGAGCCAGGGAGATAAAGGGCGATACCACTAATACAGCATTTAATCTAGTCTTCCTATTCTCATCATTAAGATTCATAAGAGAAAAATTAAAACAATAATAACAGAACACAAGTCTCATGTCAAGCGTAATGAAGCTCCATCAGGAGACAAGGGAATGGTAATAGGCCAGCGGAGATGGAGAATCAAGGACTTGGAACCAAGGCTCATTTCTAGAAAGTCAAGTATCCCATAAAGCTCCCGTGGCTGCCAGGCAGTTTGGAAAAGGAAGGGCCTTGGTTGTAACATAAAACAGGAAGAAAGATCACCACTGTAAAAGGACTGCCTTGAGAACGAGGGACGGATGAAATGCTTTTATGGTACCATAAACTGAGCTGCTTTTTGGATGAGTTTATCTGCTCTGGGCACTAGGGTCAGTGTGAAATTCCTGAGCAGAAATAAGATCAGGCTCATTGTCTAGAATATTATGCCCCACCCTTTGCCTGGCTAACTCCTAGATACTTTGTGTGTTTCAGTTCACACTGTTTTTGTGATTGTTCTGGTGAATTTTTTGCATTCCCAGTAAATGTGAGGCCTACTTGTCAAATGCTCCAAGTGTTGACTTCTGTCTTCCAAACTCTGCTCACAACTCCAGCTCCAAGGATCTCTGTGTAATAAGTTCCATCTTTCGCTCTGAGAGTGGGGACTGGGCTATTTTATTAGTCACTGACTATCTGGGGCTTTTTCACTTTCATTTTAAAATAAGTACTTCACAATTCCATAAAATGTTGCAATTCCACCATAAACATGAGTATCTGTCTGTACACCAACCACTTGCCACACATAACAGGAGTGTCCCGTGATCTTTCTCAGTCAGATGTCCAGCAGGAAGAACTCATCATCACACGGTCAGAGAGGAAACCAAGGCTCGGGCAGAAACACGACCCATCCAAAGCCTTGTAGACACCTGGTAGCAAAGCCTGCATCAAAACTGGTCTTCTGATGTCATGTCCTTCCCCGGATCCTCCTAGGTGAAATCAGTCGACCTGCCTCACGTTCTGCCGACACCCACCTTAGCAGGACATCCAGGCTGTCCTCGGTCCAGCCAGCAATATAACTGTGCCGTGTTCACCACCGTCCTAACGTATTATACATTTTATCACATACAGTGTTCAAAATGATTGTTATTCAGTTTTACCATCTAGCAAGTATTAAAAAAGGGAAAATAAGAAGGAATGAGACAGAAAAAAAGGAAGGAAGAGAGAGAGTAAGAAAGATAAGTTATACATGATAACGAAATAAAGAAATTACAGGGCCAGGGATGTAGCTCAGTGGTTCTAGCACCTGTCTTGCAAGTGCAAGGGCCGGGGTTCAATCCTGAGTAATCGCATACAACATTGCTGGGTGTGGAGACACACTCACCAGCAATCAGAACCACATACCACAGTGTTGGGTGTGGTGGCTCACGCCTGTGATCCCAGCATTCAGGCGGCAGAGGCAGGAGGATTACTGTGATGTGAGTTTGAGGCTGAGCTCAAGACCAGCCTAAACTACAAAGTGAGACACTGTCTCAAAAAAAAGAAAAGAAATCACAGACATGATCTGTATCAGGAAGATGTCTGCCTCACTGTGTTAATATTCTTCTTCCAGGGCCCAAATAAACACAACTGTAACATCTTTACCTCGGACATCCAATACGTGGAAACAGAAACAAAAATGTTGGAGCAGTTTTTCAGGAAGGAGAGATAATCACAATTTAAAGTAAAACCATATCCCAGATTATTTTCATGAAAGAGAGGTGTAGCATGCTCTTCTGGGGAGAGGGGATGTGGAAGCCTCTTTGGGGAAGGACTTGATGGATGCTAGGGGCAGGAAATAATGAGTGTCCCAAGCCATGGACCGCTCTAGAGTGAGGTAGTCAAAACAGAAGGAGGCCAGATAAGAAGAGAAGAGTTTGGAGTTTCCTAGCTACAGTGGAAAAAGAGAGGCATGTGTGGGAATGTGAAGAGGCAGGGAAGATCATTAATCTGATTCATAGGACCCAGTTTTCCTCTTCACAGTCTTTATCACAATCTCGCCCAGCCATGAGCCATGGGTGCTGTAGATTCAGCCCAGCCTCCCTCCTCCACCTCTCTGTGGCAAACTGGAGGCTCCATGATACCAGGGCTGGTGTCTCCTCCGTTTTACTGACCAAGATCTAAGCAGCTAGGCCAGCACCAGTCAATATGTACCCACTGATTGAATCCGTGAAAAGAAGTAGAGACAGTGACATGCCAGCATCTGGGAAAGGAAGAGCCCCAGACATTTACCTGTGCTTTTTTATGGCTTTGTTATCTTGAGCTCATTAACATACTGTTATATACCACATCCATGTGTTAGTCGGAAGGGGAAGTGGACAAAGTGAATCTGTTCTCATTTAAATGGTGAGAAGATGGAAGTTTCCAGAATTCTACCTGTTTTGAAAAGCCACTGGAAATACAGAATGGCCAGGAAGACAGACTCCTGCAACTCCTGCAACTTCTTAGTAATCTGAGGCAGGGTATAAGCTCAAGGCAATTTGGAAGCTAGCACGCTTATAGACACCATCCTGCCTGGCCCTCCTCTGCCAGTTGACTCTCGGGATAAACTAGAAACACGGTAAAGCATGCAGAAGAGCCACTGATGCCCCGAACTTCCAGCAACTGGGTGAAGTGGGATGGCATCACACCCGGCAGAAATTCACAGTGGTTATCAAGAAGGCAGTTCCTCAGGCCCACTGTAGAATAAAGCCCTGGCTATAAGTGTGTCTTTCCCCATGGAGCCATTGAGGAAGTTACTGGGCCTACATTCCAAGACCAGGAAAAGCTATTGATTGGTGCTTATTAAGTGTCCACATGCTCCTGGTGCTAGATAAAAGACTCAGTTCCACCTGAAAAGCAATCCTTCAATAGGATTATCAATATTAATATAAATACCATGTGGTAGTCCCAAGATGACCCTTCCAGACCACATCAGAAAAGAACTTGGTGATTCAGAGAGCAAGCCATTGTGGATACAACCCTCTCCAAAGGCAACAGACAAGAGGCTCAATAGCTGTTTTATAAAGGTGCTGTGGTATCTGTTGAAATACTTTTTAATTCTCTAAGACAGAAGAGCAAGTAATAGTTTGCTTCTGTCCTGCACAGTAAAGGTCTCATCTCTGTGATTCTCTCTAAGTGACAAGTAGATTTACAAATTTTAGATGATTCTCCTGGAAGGGACTTTCGGAAGGGAGAAGAGTTCTTCCCCAAAGCAAGGATAACTTAGCCTCTCTAAAGCTGTAATGTTTGGCAATAGGAAGTGGGTACAGCCATGGGGACAAGGATGGGGTAAATAAAAAGTCTTTGCCATCTAAGCCTGGCAGCTTTGATAGTTATGGTTTCAGCTGAAGGAGGGGGGAAAACCAATGCTTCAATGCAAAAATTGGTTTCTGAACTGTAAGTCATTTCTAGGAATAACTTCCCATTAATCCCAAGAAACATTTATATCTATGAAGTCTGAGCAGCTCTTCCATCAATTTATTGGGGATTTATAATAAGGGAGCTGTCACTTCGCAACAAGGAGATGATATGCCCGCTGATTCCATTTCTCTTTCTGGCACATGAGGAAATGGTGAGTAATGCTTCTTACCCTGTGGGGAATGAATCAAGGGTGGCAGAGACACACCCCACCCTGAGCTTTACAATGGAGAACTCTGGTGTTCTGCTTGTCAACCCTTCTCAGGCAGCTGATCAACAGCAATATGTAAATGCACATCCACGACAGCCTACCCCTGTCTGTCAGCGTGGGGGACCCCTCCCTCCAGGATCCCTTTGTGTTCTATGACAGGGAAGTTTGATGAACGGTCTCCCTGATGCTCTCCATCTCATTAGAGGACAATCCTTTGCTCCATCCTTAATGGACTCTACAAATTGCTCACCCTCCCTCTGCTGCAAGATTATGATAATTTTATTATTCATTCCAGGGATGCATTGCCAAAAATGACAACATGATCAGGACCACTGACAGATACGACGAACATCTCCCAGGACATCTTAGGAAGGAGACCATCTGAAATGATGTCTGATCTTTAATTAGGAAGAAATGATTGGCCACTTTTCAAGCAGGAGAAGATACAGCACAGGCACCCTCAGCTCTGAGAAGCTCACAGCCCCCCAGGGCTAGAGGCAAACAGTGAGCTGCTGCTTGATGAACAAAGACCTCGCTATGCCAGCCGCAATATGCAAGTCAAATGGGCATCATTGTCAACTGTAGTTTCTACATGGTGGCTCAGAAGACACAGACTCAGGTCATGGACCTGATCCCTACCTGGGTCCCTTGTCCAGTTATATTCAGTTTCCACATAAACCTAGAGGGTAAAGCAATGGTCAGTACATTTTGCCAGTTCCAAGACCTACTATGGTTAGCAGTGTTGACCAACACAGCAACATTTCATTTGTCTCTTTCATTCTATAGGCAGCATACAGTTCCCGGGGATAGGAAGTGCCAGATACACACTTGCCCAGCTTTTCTTGCCACTTGGAATCATCATGAGCAGTGTCATAGACATATGCTAGATGTGGAGGTAGCTGAGATTATAGAAGAAAAAAAGTGACAGAGAGGTGAAAGAGTTAGTAGGATATAGTTGTTCTTTTCCACTTTGGACACTGTGGACTCAAGATGTGGACTTACAGCTACAGCAGCCATGTTTGAACCAGGAACAGAAGAGGACTGCCACCCAGAATCGTGGCATTACAGACCTGCTGAACCAACACTCAATTCCCTGCCCTTTATCTTATAGGAGGAGAAAAACAAATGCCAACTGATTCTGGCACTGTTTCTTTCATGCAACCAAAAGCAGCTCAAATGACTTCTTGTCCCAGGTGCAGGCACCTCCCTTTCAAATTATGTGCCCTGGATTTTGTGAGATGTTGACCGGCTTCAGCAGGAGGCCCACTGAACCCCACAACAGGCTGGAGAAAAGGCCCAGTCCTTTGTGGACCCACACCAATCTAAACTGAAATCAAGAAGTTACTTTTGCACTACCTTTTCCTATTCATGACTTGGACCTCGTGGAAGAGATCTTAGAGTCTTTCGTGATCCAGAGTCTCTAGTCTCCAAGATGTTCTTGAAGTCTTTCATCTCTTGATTAGAGTTCAGTCTTTCAATTTAAAAAACTCCTTGAGAAAATACATTTAGAGATATTGCTCAACCTTAACATACACAAACACTGTACAGAAGAACATTAGCAAATATTACCAAAAAAAGAGCTTGAGGTCAACTTGAAAAAATATTTAGAAACCATTCTTTAAAACCCCTTCATCTTTCAAGAGTTTTTTCTAGACTTATGATAGGCAAAGATTTACAAGAAATGAAGTGTCTACTGCTGGGTCCTAATGTACTGACTTTTACTAACTAACACCCTCTAAAGTCTGACAAACTTGAACAACACAATGAACGCCCCTGTTCTCAGTTCCTCAGACAATGCACCTGTGTTAGCCTAATTTTGACATACTTTTCCATCATTCTGCATAGTAAAAGCAGCGCTCTGGCAGATCTCATATCTGATTAGTCTCAGAGAGCAAAGGGGACAGTTCGAGCAGAATTTATGATGACTGGGTATCTCTGAGCTCTGCTCCATGCCAGTGCCAGGGGGGCTGAAAGCAAACATCACTATGACAACCATTTATATGGCTAAAATGGAAAAGCAAGATGATGGAATGAAAGAAACACATGCACCTATAACTCTAAAATGCATGGCAAGTTTTATGTTTGTTTTTTTCTAAGACTAAATCCAGCACTTCCCCCCACCACCACCACCATCTCTTGCCTATAGATGAGGGGGGCAGTGTCAACGAGACCATAATAAGTCCATGAATAATAAGAAAAGGACTTCAGAAAGAATACCATGGAGCCTCCAAATACGCTAATTCACATCCATACACAACATACACGTGTGTCTAAACTAGTCATCCTTCGGAGGTAATTTATCTGCTCTTTCCCACTGTTTGTTATTTTCTTCCCCTCATTTGAAATGTGTACTGCCAAAACCCCCACAGCAAAATATTCAAAATGTCTCAGGGCTGCCTGTTTAAAACAACAGGTAGAGCAAGTAATGAGTTATTTCAATGTGTGCGTGGGTGAGTCTGCCAACGACAAATCCCAAACTGCCTTTAGGATGTTGACTGTCTCCAAAGCCCTTCACCAGTCACCTTTGTTCTCCTGGAAACCCTGAAAAAGTGTCATTGAGATGGACAGTTCTGCATGTAAGGGAGACCCAGGGGATAAATGACTGGGCTTTCTTTGTCACTCTCTTGGCCTACGTTTCCAATGTCTAAATCTTCAGGAAGAGAGGAGCCCTCCACAGCTGAAAAATATGCAACAAGTATACTATTTAAACACATGTGCATGCACACATATGCACATGCACACGTGCACGCACACACACACACACACACACACACACACACACACACACACACACTTGTTAGGAAGGTTTGAATGTAACCTGAGCAGTCCCAAACCTTGCCAGCTTGAATTTATGTCTGAATTATGCTGCCTCCACAGCCCCCACTTCAAAAACTCCCATTATTTAGAGAAGTTCCTTTGATGTGTCTTTCTTCCCTGGTGTCTTGTTTGGCATCCTTGGGTGAAGAACCCATGTTTGCCCTTCTACCTCTTTGCCACTGCAGCTCAAGCTCTGAAGAACAAGGCTGTTCCTCTGCCTAGAGTATGATAAGCCCAATGCTCCCTCAAGCTAAGAACCCCTCAAGCTGCCACTGGCACACGGCACTCAGTCCTTGCTGCACTTACACCTCTCCAGCTCTGCAGAAGAGGAAAGTCTGCCCCTCCCCCACAACTTTAGTCTTGTTCTCCTACCAAAGCACCGAACAGCACTGGAGATTTGAGATTTGTATCCCAAATCTCAAAAGTCCCTCCTGAGAAAACCTTCTTTATACATCTGTTGGACAGCCTGTCCGTGTGAAGGCCAGACATTATTCTAGATCCAGAGCTGGAAAAGAATTCCTCTTCTCCTCTCTGCATCCTCCAAGTGACTGGACATTGGGCTTCCTGCTCTGCAAAGAAAGACAATTTCAGCTATCAATCACCCACTCCACGTGACCATGTTTCTATAGGGCGGCATTTCCTATCTCGCCAATGGGACTAGGAAGGGTTTGTGAGCTAAGCTGAATTTGTTCACACTCTCTCTCTCTCTCCCAAACCAGGGAGACAGCCTGACACTACCAGTTATTATCACTACCACCATTATCAACTGTGTTGTAGTAAGAAAGCCTTTTACAATCTTCAGGGAAATTATGGATGACTTGAGCTAACAGTTGAAAGGCTTGAGCTTGTTATTTCCTTTCTATACAAGTTCGGTGGATTTAGGAGAGTCCTTCCCTTACCCTAGTCCCCACAGTGGCCATTGTGGCCAGCAGGTCCCTATAGCCCTAGCTTCCATTGGTACTCCATGACCACTACCACATATCTGACTCTTCTAGAGCCCTTTGCATGGATCCTTTGGATTATGGTTTCTTTTTAACACATTTCTATAAAAATAGGTGATGTCTAGGAATGAGACTGTTCATTTTATATAGGACAAGAGAACAGTAGGTATCTTGTAGGCAGCAGCTGCAGGAAGCAACTACTACTCTTAGAGCTGCAAGAACCAGGGGAAGAGATTGGGAACTTGGAAGCTGAAAGAAGATTCCTTCCGGACCTAAAACTCAACTTCTGAGAAGGAATACATACTTCCTGGATGGTGCTTTTAACTCTGAGCTCAGAAGAGGAATTCTCATGAGGCTTGGCCTCAGACTTCTAGGAAGAAGGCCTTGGCCAGCAGGACTCAAATCTCTGAAAAGGCAGAAAGTAGCCACTGTTCAGCTGGGTACAGGGCCCCCACTTCAAAAACTCCCATTATTTAGAGAAGTTCCTTTGATGTGTCTTTTTGCTGGGTTATTCTACCAGGAATAATCTGTCCTCCGGGAGTCTCCATCCCCCACATTGCTAGAACCTCGCAGGAAGCAGCTGACAAAAGCAGAAACATGCATGGAGAGGCCCAGCCTCAGCTTCACAAAGCAGGGTATTATAGCAGGGAAGGACTGAAGTTGAGGCAATAGTTCAAGAATGAGCCCAGAAAGCATGAGATAATTGTTTATTCAAACAGAGCAAGCACTTTAAAAGGCAGAGGTGAGAAAAGAAGAGGTTCTATGGCAGAGAGAACAGCATATGCAAAAATAGCTAGTGGGGAATGGTTTGTTGTGCATGCCATGGAGAATGTGTGGAAATGGAGGACACAGGAAAGAGGAGGTGAGAAAGAAAATAAAGTAAACATCGTTTTCAGTGGTAATCAGGGACACTGAATAATTTCTTATAGTCATTTGGAACCACCAAGTTTTTAATCAGGAAGAGGAAATGACATAAGACAGGTTTTACATAGATGGAAGCATGGGGAAAGAAGTGATCACTATTTTCATTTTTAAACATTTTTACTGGAGTATCTGAAAGAAAGCTTTCTTTTAGCCACGTCCGCCATTCCACTTACGTCTTTGAGGACAAGTCACATTTTCCTAATGCAGTGCTTTTTAATTAGGGGCAGAGAAAGCAGGAATTTTCTCCTGAACAAGATGGCAGTATCCTCACGAGGTTGCTTATCAACTATAAGGTCAATACAGTCAGTTTGTAGAGAAGAAACTTTGTAAAACTTAACCTAGTGACTAAGGAAAACCCTTTATAATAAGACTTCATATATTTCATGAACCCTTTCATCTGATGCAGCGGGGATACAGGAATTGTGTGGAGTTCTTGCCAAAAATGAATAACCTGAGTTTAATCATGAGAGAATATTACAGAAACACAAGTGAAGGACTCTTCTGCTCCATAACTAACTAATCTTTCTAAAAAGTGAGGTCACTTTTTTTGAGATAAGAAAATAGTGATTAACTCTCCCAGATCAGAGGAGGAGCAATGTAGACATCTACATAATCCTAAGAAAGGAAAATGCATTGGAGAAGCAATTGGTGAATTCTAAATAAAAACTAAATTTCAGTTAATATACCATTCCAAAGTTATTTCTCATTTGTGGTCATTGTACTATGATCATATAAGGAAATATCACTAGGGAATATAGGGTGTGATATACAAAAGAAGTCTCCATGCTATTTTTGTAATATCAATCAGTCTAAAATGAGTTCAAATTTTAAAGTTCTTTAAAAACCACAGATTTATTTACACAGCCCCTTGCGATTTCTATTTATTATCATCAAAATATATCTGACGTCAACAGCAACTCCAAGGTGCTTTTTCTGGGGAAACAAAGTCTAGACAGCCTAGTCATTACATACCAAACATGTAGGGTGTTATTGAAGGCAGAGACTTGGGGAAGACAGACCAGACAATGGGTCCCAGAGAAAGAGAGGTGAGAGGTTATCAAAGACCAACATTGTCAACTTCCTATTACAGCCAGAGACCAGCCCAGTTTACAAGATAAAATAATAAGTTTCTTTCTGTCAACCCACACCTCAAACAATGCCTGCTCCCAGCACACACACCTAAGTCATCTTTGCCTCCTCCTTCACATCCACATAAATCAGTCATCACAATCTGCTGACTCCATCTGAGATTCTTCAGCCCACCTGTCTTTTCCTACCAGTTTCTCCAACAATGACCTATTGCTCTCTTGTCCTAATATGACCGAAGACAACTGGGCATTAGCAAATGTCAAGCTCTTTCCATGAACATGGGGAATCTCCTCCAGTATTTAAGGACCATCAATAGCTACAGGACTCCTTAATCTTCTCCTCCCACTCAGGTGATAGTCAAGTTAAAACAAGTCTCAGACTGAATTCTATCCTACCTACAGACCTTTGGGGGCACTCATGTCTCCTAATAACCACATCACCATGGCCTAAGCAGAGTAACACATCCACTCCAAACTTTAAAGGTCCTTTGTAGAATATTCTGTGTAGATGGTTCATACTAGGTACTGTGTTCTAAAGAAAAATTCTTCTCCCACTTAGTAAAATCAAACAGCCAAATTTACAGACCCTTCAGAGTTCTGGCTCTGTACTATCCTTATGTTTAAATCCCATTTTGCAAGGACAGATCACAACCAATTAGATATTTTACACACCAATAAAAAACAATTCCAGGGGCCTTTATGCTAGTTAACAGATCAGATAGAGCGAATTCAGACAGAGCTATCTGATGACAAGCCTGGGAAGCTATCTGATGACAAGGTCTCTGTTTAATCCAGATGTTAACAACTCCTAAAGTATAATTAAAAGTTAACTCATACTCACACAGACATATCAAATATATAGAAATTTCTGGTAGGTGTCAGGGTAACTGCTGAGCTAAAGCACACAAAGGCCCTATCCACGAGCATCTGGAGTCCAACAGATAGTGAGATTCCACTTACACAACCCAAGCCCTAAACCTCCAGCTGGTCAGATGGTGATGCTCAGAAGAATCCAAACACCGAGGGAGCTGGTAACAAAGAATGTGTTCTTGTGGAGGGAATAAAAAAGTATAAGAATTGAACAGGGATCTAAAGGCAAAGTAGTTGGTCAAGGGAACAGAAATGCAGCAAGAGTCGCAGGCTGAGGGAGTAACCCTGTGAGTGGGCGACAGAAAGAAGAGCAGTGCAGCTGAGCAGAGGGCCCTGTTCAAACCGGTCCCTAAGATATACACAAAGGAATTAAAAGATTCATTTCACAGCGACATATGTGCACCCATGTTTATAGCAGCTCAGTTTGTGATTGCTAAATCTTGGAAACAACCCTAATGTCCATCAACTAGAGACTGGATAGAGAAGGTGTGGGTTTTTTAATAGAATGGAGTATTACTCTGCCATTAAAAATGATATCATTGAGTCATTCATACTCATGAATGTACCTTGAGGATGTCTTCATAAGTGAAATAAACAGGTCACAGATGTATAAATATCATATCTTTTCTCTGGTAGGAGAAAAGGAAGATGTAATTGAGTTGTAGTATGTACAATTGATACTGTGAAATAGAAAATATTTAAAAGGAAAGAACGTGTAAGGGTAAATAATGAGGGGAAAATGAATGTGGTAATAATAAAGAAAAAAGAAAACAAAGATTATGTATTTAGGGGGCCAGAGGTTGCGGGGAGGGGGAGAGGGAAAAAATGAGAATCAAGTCGCGTCATATTCTGGTACAAACCCTCAATGTTGAATGTGATGATGATGTGTATTCATAATGTACCAATAAAGATTAAATTAGGAAAAAACCGGTCCCTAAGAACCTTCACCATGTCTGTAACCATCCCCTGCCCCCTGTACTTCACTGATACAGCAGAACACTAGCAATTTGGGACTTGAAGTCACACAGTGTCATCTGTTACTGTGTATCTGAAACTTTTTTCCTTCACCAGACTCACTTTTTTTTTGGGGGGGGGGGGAAGGGTCTCACTTTGTAGTTCAGGCTGGCCCTGAGCTCAGCCTCAGACTCACAGTACAGCAATCCTCCTGCCTCTGCCTCCCGAGTGCTGGGACCACAGGCGTGAGCCACCACGCCCGGCACTGTGGTATGTGGTACTGGTTGCTGCTGGGCGTGAGTCTCCACACCCAGTATAGGTATGTGGTTACCAGGGATCAAACCCGGGTCCTTGCGCTTGCAAGACAGGTGCCGGAACCATTGAGCTAAATCCCTGGCCACCAGACTCACTTTTTAGATTAACACACAAAAAAGTAAAACTATACACTCTCCCTCAGTGTAAATCCCATAGCGTTTGCTGTAAGGGACAGTAATCCCTTAATGCCATAACAATGCACACGACATTATTAATTCAGGCTAGATGGGGTCCCAGCAGAAGGCACTGAGCCTCAGATTCATGCTCTTAGTTAATAAAGCAGAGGAGCAAATGTAAGGAAGGTGTTAGCAAAAAGAACTCTGAACTGAGATTTTTATCCCAGCATCCCTAAAAGGATTCAAAGAGAAACAGAAGAGAATATTTGACTCTGTACTATAGTGTTATATAAAGCCTTGTCTGCAAAATGCCTAAAACCATCTAAACTTATCAGGGAGGGCCTAAGTGTCACACACTGAGAAAGAGTCCTCAGAGTAGTACGAGGATCCAAAGGGAGAGGTGTGAGGAACGACAGCATTCACTCATATTGCAGATGAGGAAGCTCAAGTTCAGAGGGTGGAAATGCCTCCTGCAGTTTCCACACCTCAGGAGGTCAAGGAACCAGAACCTGAGCTACAGAGTGTAAGTCTAGAACTTTGCGCTTCATAATTGTGAACTCTGGAGGAGGAGGAAGAAAGGAATATGAATAGCAGGGGAAAAGGAAGAGAAGGAATAAGGAAGAAAGGAGGAAAGGAAAGAGATGGGGAAAAGAGGAAGGAAGGAAAGCAGAGAAAAAATTCAGTTTCAATTAAAGTCTATCAGCAGAGCTGGGGTGTCACTCAGTGGTACAGCATGTATCCGGCATGTTCAAGACATGGTTCAGACCCCAGCACCAAAAAAAAAAAAAAAAAAAAAGCCATCAGCTCTACTTCCTTGCTGTTCTCCTGATAGATTCTAGTTCCATGATTGCCATAACCTGGTTCCAATGCTGCTGTACAAATACAGAAACAGACAATTAACTGGTGGTGGCTTACTGGCCATCTAGCCCAGCTACATGTTACTCATGTGCCCTTCTCAATTTGGCTCTCCAGGAGCCTCTGAGAAGGGCCAGAGTGGGCACTTAGACAAAACCTACTGTACATCTCCCTCCTAGCTTATCCCTGCTCCTAATACACCAATAGTCCTTGACTTTAACTTGCTTAAATAAGGAAACCGAGTAAAAAGCAGATGATTAAGGACTGTTTTTATCTTCTACTTTCCAACAATTGTGTCTGATCTCCCTATAAATGGCAGCTTTCCTCTGCTAGGTCTATACTCCAGCAGAACAATTTCAAATCTAGTTCTGTCCCAGTTAAGGAAAAAACATTTGCTTGGCTGCTTCTCGTACAGGAAAGGAAGAAAGGGGGAGGAATGAAACAAGTCATCCCCAAATACTGTCCTGAGATCATTAGAAATGTTGCTTATTGGCTTTTACTTTGTGTCTGCTTCACAAAGGTGAAGGACTCATAATGAGTCTCCTGGACATTTCAGACCAAAGACTTCATTTACGGGTGCACATACCTGTGAGTGCTCAGCAAGTCAGTCAGTGGGTTCTTGGGCACCATGGTATTCCATGGTGAAAATCATCAGTGCTCTCCTCATCTCTCACCTCAACTCAGCTTTACATTCAGAGCATTTTGCATGACCAGATATTATATTATTTATATATTGGTTTCC
>PVIR01003018.1:0-94118 GCA_004026965.1 Petromus typicus | reverse complement strand
CAGACAAGATTTTAAAAGACACACACAAAGGGAAGTCCTCCCACGGAACAGGACCTGCAGCGGTGTCTTTGGTTGTCCACTTTGACTGAATGGGAAATGACCAGAAGAACATATCCATGTTAACTGCTGGGCACTTGCATGGTTAAGAACCTGGAATAAACAAAACTGAGGTTGGTAACAAAATCTGTGGAGATCAACGGTCATTTTTTTTTTTTTTAGATTTTTTTTTTTTTTTAAATTTTTGAGACAGGGTCTCACTTTGTGGTTCAGACTGGCCTCAAACTCACTATGTAGGCAGGCTAGCCTCAAATTCACAGCAATCCTCCTGCCTCTGCCTCTCAACTACTGAGATTAAAAGTGTGAGCCACCACGCCCATCAGTGAAGATCAACCTTTAATGAATACTTAAATACTAAACATCAGACAAAAACAAAACCAATTTAACACAAAGGCAAACTGGGCGAAAAGTGCTGGACCAGGTATATGAAAAAACAGCAGTACTTCTTTGGCTAACTCGGTAAAAATGCCAATTGAAAATTTCTAGTCAAATTTTATTTTTTAAAAACATTATAATTCATAAATCTAAGTATGCCCTTGACAAGGAAGCACATCTGAGTATGGAGTGCAAAAGGTTTTCCAAAACACTATCAAATGTATTAGCTCCAAATACCCTAATAATAAAACACTTCTGTAAGCCTTTTGTTAAGTGCACTCATAAAGAACTGAAAGTTTATTGCTAGGGAAACAAATCTGTAATACAGTAATATGAGCCAGGCATTAAGTATAAACTGCTGAATCAAGAAATTTAGTGACAAGAAATTTGTGTGTTGTGTGAATGTATGAGACAAAGGGAGAGAGAGACGACAAGCCAGTTGACCCAAGAGCAATTTAAATATTTAACTTGTTCAGTGGAGACCAGACACCATCATCTCCATTTTTAGAAGGCAATTAAAAATTCCAATTTCAATAGTCCACAAACCAAATAAAAAATTTTATAGAAATTAAAACTGTGTTCAAAGAGCTTTTATTCTTCCACTCTAAGGAAGGGAGAAAATGAATGGAAAAGAAAGTGATTTTGACTGGTAGAGTCATGGGGCTGGGGTGCTATGGAGGAAGAAGTATAATCTGGGAGTGTTCTGTTGGCCCGTATATAACGGGTGAGCATAGCATGGGAGGAGTAGGCTGACAACACTGAAAGTCTTCCAGCTTCCTCAATGGGACAGAAATACATTCTAGATGCAAATTTGCATTTCCAGACCATAATGCATCTGCAAGAACCACCAGGCATAATCTTACAGTACGTTACCCACAGCATGGTATTCTACATAGCATCGCTCCAGATCAAGGAACTTATTTCACAACAAATGGAGTGCACAAATGGCCTCAGGCCTGTGGAGTTAACTGGTCTCATTATATAACTCATCTCCCCTAGGTTGGTGCCCTAATAGACAAGTAGAACAGCTTCCTGAAGATTCACCTCTAACAGTTGAGATACAAATTCATGGGGGGATATAGTTCTGTCATACAGGCTCAAGTAGATGCTTTGATTCAAGATATTGTGCTCTCTCTCCTACAGCCATGTTTTTAGGAAACAGGTTGTATCAATGGAAGAGGGTCCTGTCACTCTTGTGCCAAATAAAACTCCCACAGTGACTGCTTTCTGACTCAGTGCTCTATGAACTGTTGGTTAGGAGGCTCAGTTAATAGAATATGGTTCCAAAGGAAAACACAAGGACTCCACTGAACTAGACAAGCTGACATCTGGCCAACAGATGCGCTGACAGTCATCAAACCATCTTTTACTAGTTAAAAGTCCTGATGCCAAAGAGCCAAATGAAGAAAAAGGATTACTCTACTGTCCAACACAATTGACTCTGATCACCAAGGGACAGCTGGGTCTCGGTACACAATGGCATCAAGAAAGGCTACATCTGGAATGCAGGGCCTGCTGTACAGTGCCTCTGGGTGTTTTCACACTCGAGACTAAATATTAATGGAAAAACACAGCAACCCAAACAAAATGGTGGAAATTTTAAGAACTCAAGACCTTCAAGAATGAAGACCAAACAAGAAAGGAATAAAGATGAGGCTCTCCCAGCTAGTAAAGGACTTTAGAGCATGTGTCCTTGTCAACAAGTTTCCTAATTCAGTAAGCTGTTCTCAGAGCAATGGGGTTGCACCCTTGGACAAATTTCTTTGCTGCCATTGTTCTGTAAGTTTCCTTGGCCTGCACATCCTTTCAAAGAGGCCTTATCTCAGACACTGGTGGGAGGTCTGAATTCTTAGTTCCTGTCTCACTTACTAGTGCTCGGACCTGAATATCATGGCAGCTTTCTGCACCTTGCCGTCACCTTTGCTACTTAAGAGTCTTCTTTTGCCACTGCACCACCTTTTACTGGTTGAAAAGTCCCTCTCAACACTTAAATAATAAGGAACAGGAAATAGTACCCATTTAAATCACTGATGAGGTTCCTGCCTCCAGTCCAGATTCTGAGCACTGCACCAGCATAATAAACACAAACAGCTGCCTGGACCTACCATTTCTTCCCAGTCCAGAAATAACTCTCCTTCAGTTCCCCAGTGCTAAGAGGCTCCTTTTTATTATTCAGCTTCACCTTTTATTACACTCAATCATATATTTTTTTTTATTCCAGGCTATTTTATGCAAAAGGCTTATTGTGCATGGTAAAGTTACGGCGTATGGATCATTTTTATAATTTGTCTATTGTTCTATCTTCAGCATATAATTTAGAAACTTGAAATAATTTTTTCAGTTATTCCTTCTGGAGAATAATATTGCAATAATATGATATCATATTTAACATCAAGTCCAACAGTTTTATAGATATCTCTTCTGGAAAAGAATTGCCTTTCACAGCAACATTAGTACTTCTTTAATGGAGGGCTTGGCTTGTCACTGGGTTTAGCTAAGACATATGTACTAACAAGCACATTTTGTCCTGGAGTAATCTATATATGAATCCAACAGGAGAGATATTTTCATGTTTGAATGTGTAGAAACTGAGGTTCTATGAAGTAAATAACTCATATCCCATAAGCAGAAAGAGGTAGATCCCTTGTCTGAATCCACAATGTGGACAGACCCAAGATTCCAAGGTTTCCCTCAGTCCTAACTTTTTGTGTGCCTGACTGAGAAATATCTGTCTTATTGAGAACCTAAATGAAATTAAGATGTTCAATCTCAAGCTTCCCTTCAAATTTCAAAGGTCTGTGAATTTAGATGACAACCTTCTGCCTAGAATGGAAGTGCACACCACAACAGAATAGCTACGTGGTTCTTACAGTCTTCATTTATAGTCTCAGGATTCTATTTCTGAACCATGTTATGCATAAAGAATAGTCTTATGCTATAAGTTAAAAATATAGCTACATTTTTAATAAACTAGATACAAAATTAACAAACCACCTTATTATAGAAATGCATCTGTGACAACTTATTAATAGGTGACACTTCCCACTAGATACTAGAATAGTTCACCCTAACAGATGCTTGTTAATGAATCAGTCAATGAAGACCCTATTAGATGTGCTTAACTTTCACTGTGTGTATTGCTTAGTTTGTATAAGGAAAAGAGAGTTTTGGTTCGGGGATTTAGCACAGTGGTTCTGGCACCTGCCTTACAAGTGCAAGGGCCTGGGCTTGATCCCTGGTAACCACATACAACAATGCTGGGCGTGATGATTCACTAGCAATCAGTGTCACATATCACCTACCAGGGGTGGCAGCTCACATCTGTAATCCCAGCCCTCTGGAGGCAGAGGCAAGAGGATTGCTGTGAGTTCCAGGTTTTCCTGAGCTATGTAATGAACTAAGGGCCAGCCTGAAGTATAGTGTCTCAAAGAGAGAGAGAGAGAGAGAGAGAGAGAGAAAGAGTTTCATTTTCTTCCTCTTAAAAGAATCCCAGACTTTGATGTGCTGTGTGGTCTACACGTATCCTGTACACATGATTGATTCCTGACTGATCTCAGCATACCTCACAGTTCAACACCCATCTTGCCCAGTCGGGTACACCAAACTGGACCTCTCTTTTGAACTTCAGACTCATATACTCAAATACTTGACAGTTTAAAGGGAACTATTTCTAACAGTCACTACCACAGGTCATGTTTCAAAGTAGCGTTTCCCTTAAACCTATCCCTCTCCTTATCTTCTCCAACCCACTTAATGGTAGTTCCGTCCTTCCGGTTAACCAGGTCACATACCCAGGAGTCTGTCCTACATCCTGCACAGCCGTCAGTCATCCCCACCCTTCCTGCCTTCCACACTCATCTAAAATCTCTCTCTCACATCTCCACTGCTGCCTCCCCCACCCCCTGTCTTAAGAGGTCCTGTAACAGCCCCTCCCTGCGTTCCGTTTCCACCCTTGTCCTCATTTTATAGTCTACTGTCAAATCAGCAGAATAATCGGGTTGAAAAATAAGTCAGAAAGCGCAGGGACCTCCTGGATTCCCATTTGATTCAGAGTAAAAGCAGAAGTGCTATGTGATGGGAGCCCTTTGGCACCGAGCTCTGTCTGAGCCCTTCTCTCTAACTTCACTTCCAGGCCTTGCGACGGCCCATCTGTTCCAGCCACGCTGTGGCTCCGTGCTGTCTGTCTCCAGGAGGCCCAGGTGCCTGCTCCCCACTCCTGATTCCTCTGCTTGTCCTCTGACGGACCTGTGGGACCCCTCAAGGCTGCGGTCCTGCCCCTTATCACCTTCACACTGAAGACCTCGCTGACTGCTGCATCTCAGATTAAACCTTCAGCCCCTTCTCTCTCCTTGCTCTCCGTTTCAATTCAGCATTTAACACCGGCCGACTTATATTTATCTAGCTTGTCACCGGTTCCCACTTAGGCCAGGCTTTGGGCAGGTAAGGGTGGACTGTGGCCTCCCTGCGGCCTAACCTGTTACAGTCGGGCCTCAGACCCAGCGCTTGGTTAGTACTTGAGTTTCCTTGTTTAGCCCATCGAAGGTCAGCCGAGCACTGGACAAGGCCAGTCTGTCCCTTGGGCCTAGGTGGTGCTTTTTGTTGGGGACTAGTCCGCCCCGGAATGCAAGGAACCCGGGTGAGAAGTCAGTCCAATAGCAAAAGACAGGGACAAGTCAGACACAGGGATGCTGGTGTTTCCCAGGAGCTGGGTCCAGCACTGCCTTTCACAGCCGGCACTGGCCAGGGGGGGCGTGGTGTACACCCCGACTCCCTTATCAGAGGTGTCCATTGCTGCGGGGGAGCCTGCCTTGCACCCACAAGGTCTTGAGTGCGACCCTCGGTACTGCAAAAAAAACAAAAACCACCAGGGACTGGCTACCCTTTATGTATGACCCTCTTGTCAACACTCACTAAGATCAGCTAATTTAATATTTGTCTACGAAGGAGGCACTATTTGTCATCACTGCTTTCCAGAGGAGTTAAATCAAGGCTCGGAAAAGTTAAGTAACGCGTCCAACTCACAGTCCCTGGGAGCAGTGAGACAGGATTCGAACCCCGCCCACCGGGCTCCAGAGTGCGCGCTCTGAAGACCGGGTCGCAGTACGCTTAGACACGGAAGCTCAGGCGCACAGGCCCCGAGCCGCCAGGGCAGGGCGCGCCAGCCGCGCCTCGGCTCCGACAGGTCACCTGGGCTGGCACTGGAACTGTTGAATGGCGGCCTCCAGTTTCCTGACGACCTTCCAGCACTGCTGCGTCTTGGCGGTGACGCTCGGGTCCTCAGTCTGAGTCTCCGCCATGCCGGCGGGCAAGGTAATACGCCGCCCGCGGAGAGGATCTGTGGGGTTGGATGGTTGGCCCGCGTCCGTCGCCATGGCAACTCCCGGGAACGCGGGCTGAGACTGGGGGGGTGGGGGCGGGGAGTGGGCGGGCGCGATGGTAGAATGGGCGGGGAGTGGGCGGGGAATAACGGATTAGTGGGAGGGATTGGTACGCGTGGGCGAGAATGATGGGCAAGTGGGCGGGAGAGGACGAGCGAGTGCCGGAGTGATGGGCGAGTGGGCGGGGAATAATCTGAGTATGGGGGCGGGGCGGCGAGTTGCGCGGTCTAGTCGCCTGGTCCAGCGCTGGGTCCCCAAGCCCCAAGCTTCTGCCTCCTGTGGACCCAGGCGTTGGGTGGCATGGGATCCCTGTCTGGCTGCATCCTCGCCTTCTCTGCATTCCACCCCAGCGGGGCGACCTCCCAGCCTGCGCGAGGAGTCAGATGAGGAGGAGGGAAAACTGAACCCAACCTATGAGCACGCGAGACTTTGAGACACCAGAGCACCATAGCCTGAGGCTTGAGCGGGCCGAGAGGGGCCCAGGCCAGACGAGGCCTCAGTTTCCCCTCCCGCAGTCTTTTTGGAGATTAATATGAAAGTCCATCCACCATGTTCAGGTTCACGCTGTACAGTGTGCTGTGGAATTCGACTTTCCTACGTTTTCACCAACAGTGAGAGGTTTATTTTTAATAAAACTGTTGCACTTTCATTGTTTTGAATTATATATCACTCACGGATAACTGATAGGTGACAACTATTCTAATATCGATAAGTCATTGCTTTGAGGACTAAGCCTTCTACATCACTTGTCTACAAAAAATATGAGTTTTATTCTCTCGCAGATAGTAACTGTGATTTTTGGTATTAGATGCTCAAAATACAAAATCACTGTGACGTTATCACTACTCTTATGCTTGAAGATAAAGGTGAAAACCCCCTACAAGCAGAACAAAAATCATAGCTTATATTAAAATAATCTGTGAAGTTATACGTTCACTGAGGGAGGGAGAGAGGAGCAAATGAATTATATTTTCTACACAGCGGTTTTTATTTTCAATATCTAACCTCAAATTTTGCTTAGGGAGTTTTCTGTTATGTGACTAAAATGTTTTTAAAATATCTACAATAAGTTCTTTTCCTTAAGGAATTTTTTCACCTGCATATACATTTTTTAAAAGAAAGATTAAAATTTCAAGCAAAAAGGAAAACCGGATCGTAGAGCAAGCCCAAGCAGCACAGTGAGCTAAGAGGAGGCCCTGCTGCTCACGTAACTGTAAATAGTATTTTGGAGCTGAGGAGAGATGCAGTCAGTGAGTCACGGTCAGGTCTGCGCAGCGTTTGTTAACTGCTCCGCAGTGCGTGGTGACACCGCCCCACCAAACAGGTCCTGACCCAAACGCTGCTGTGGGAGCCTGGCCGCCGCATGCCAGCACTGCACGGCTCACTATGGAGGAGGCCGCGTCGGGACGATGCTGTCCTTGGAAACGCAAACTGCACAGCTCTCTCCTGGTCTGTCACCTTGCTCTGCCCTCTCTGGCGCTCTGGTTTAGGAAACTGTCCGTGCGGAGCACGTTCTCTGATACTGGCTCAGGTTGGCACTAGCACAGAAAGCATCTGTCATAATCCAGGCTTGTTTATCAGATGTGAATTCATGGACGGTGTTGGGCAGAAAGCGCTTGATCTCTAGGTAAAATTAAGGAAAAAAGAAACAAGCTCTGAAACTTTAGAATGTTGTGCAAGTTTTTAGCATTTCTGAGCCTGTTTCCTCACAAGGAGAAACTAGCTAAGGAACTTTCCTCAAAAGACAGTGGGGAGTATTGTATAAAGCAGTAGAAAAACGCAGCCCACACAGCATACTGCAGAACTAATGCAGGCCAAATTTTCAAAGGGTCTCTTCCTAAACCACCACTAGGAGATAACAGTTTTATTGTTTGAAGTTTTCAATTTTTAAAAAGTTGAACATTTTATCAGATAATGATATTTTTTAACTTATTCAGCTAATAGGATTTTGGGTGCAAATTTAAAACACACGTGTGTAGATACAAGGTGTATTTATATGAAAATATCAACTACTGATTATTAAAAGTGATAACATCTGAGATCAAGTAGCATGTGCTTTTAAGAGTCCAGTGCCGACTGGCAACACAGTCATTTATATGTCCCAGTTGGATATTATCAGTTCTACACTCTAGTAAAAGCCAGGAGTTTCAGTGTAGGTTTGTAATTTAAATTCTTTCTGGAGAGTCACCATATGTAAATGCTTATTTTTCTTTTATCGCTGGCCGTAATGTATGATTATGTAGTATGGGGCCTGTTATGTAAACTTGTTTTATATCATGCTTCATCCATAACTAGAGCTCTTAAATAAAGGGCTGGGAAAAAAACAGCAAGGCCCTCGCCAGGACAATATGATGCTACAAAATCCTTTACAGAAAAGCTCCGGAAACTAGATCATCTCAATGTCTTAAATTTTGTAGCAGTGGGACAACCTCTCCACGGGGCATCCTTTAATGTGTGCTGTCACCTGGCCGGACCTGCCAGCCGAGGTGAAAGCCCAGAGGGCAGCTAGGGCAGGGACAGGCTGAGTGGGGAGTTTTTGCTTCTTACTACACGATGACTTTTCTGTTTGTTTGTTGTTTGTTGGTGCAGTTTTTTTACTGGAGGTCCTAGGGATTCCACCTGGGCCTTGGCAGCAGGCCTCTCTCCCCGTCGTTTTAATTTTACTTTTGAGACAGGGTCTCACTGAGTTGCTAGTTGCCCAGGCTGAGCTTGAGCTTGGGGCTGTCCTGCCGCAGCTGCCCTGGCTGCCGCCCTGTGGTCCTTGAGTGCTGGGTCTAAGCCTGGATCTCGACCCTGTAAAAGGAAGGTGAGTAACAGCCTGTGGAAATGGTAGAGCCTCGCTTTTGTAGAGGTGAGCCTGAGGGATTTGTATACCCTCCGCTAAGGGAAACTTGGGGTGTCTTGGGGCCTCTTCAGGTGACCGTGATGTCCGTGTACTGCCACGGAGAGCGAAGCGGCTCAGAGAGTAACGTCATGGCAGTCACTGCACTCCAGGCCGTGGGACCTGAGCGTTCGTCCTTTGTAAGCTGCATCTGTTTTAGATGATACTGAGGAAGAAAAGACGTTGCCCACTACAGTCGAACCTCGACACCGCAGCAGTGACGGAGGGTAGATGTTGGGCACGCGTCAGGCAGAGACTGTCTGGGCGCTCTGTTTCCTCAGACTCCAGAGGGACCCATACTCTCGAGAAGCGGAATAACCCGTCACATGTTCCCATGGCCCGCATCAAGGGAGGACTCCCCCCTGCTCTTCTCCCGGCGCCACAGGGCATCTGGCCGATGCCCGATTCTTGTTCTCGGGAACACAGATCCAAGACTCGATGCGCTGGGTGGTGTGATTTGAGTCTGCCTCCCGCGCTTTCGTACTCTGGTCACAGATATCTGCAGTCAGCTATACATAGCACTAAACCCTACTACTTTGTGCAGTAAGAGCTCTAGAGAAGGAGAGACCACATTCCTGTAACTTATGATGGTAGTATGGCTCGATTTTATTATCATTTATTGTTAATCCATAAATTAAACTTTATCATACATGTGTATTATATACACAAGAAAAAGCAGTGTCTATACAGTTCGGCGTTCACTGCTGTCTGTGGCTTCCGGCATCTTGAGATGTACCCCTGTGGCCCACGATCCCCTGTACGCTGAAGCGGATGAAACGTGGCCCTTAGACCGCCTGTGTGAGGCCCAGATGCAGATCCCAGAGCCCTCACCGGCCCCCGGGCGGACTCGGTTGCCATAAACGCGGTTCTGTCTCAAGCTTCTCTGCAGCGATGTTAGGCACCTGGCGTTGTGCCTCCGCTTTGCACTCTGAGCTCACCACGGTGGTGCTGAAAATGTGCATGTAGCAACTGTGCGGCCCGGAGAGGAAGGTGACGCGTGGGAGACCAGGGAGGCGTGCCCCCGAGTTTCACTTCAGTTACTGGACGCCCTTCGGCGTGTGCTTACATAGACGGTGCTGCGGCCCAGGGACCGCGCGGAGCCACAGTCAGGGCCGGCCTGCGCTGGCGCTCCGTCAGGCAGTCCACGCGATAGAGGGGACACTCCGAGCACCACAGTTAACACGTCGTCATCAGCGGGCTGCACTGTGCCAGCTAATAACCTGAGTGTCTGTGTTTTGGTGTTGTGGGTGGTGGTGGTCCTGGTGATTTTGGGGGTGTAAGGGATCAAACCTAGGGCTTCAATGTTACTTAATTTAATTAAAATCTAAGAACTTTTTCAAAAGGGCTGAGGGTGTCACTGAGTGCAAGTTTTGGGGTTCAGTCTCCAGCACCACAAAAGAAACAACAGAGAAAAAACGCTGGGATGAATAACCGACCCACTGCAGCCCCAGCCCTATTTATTTTAGGTGTTTTTAAAAATTTTGAGACAGGGTCTAAGTTGCCAAATTGACCAGGCTGAGTTTGAAGTCATGATCCTCCTGCCTGATCCTCTCAGAGTGCTAATACTGCAGGCATGTGCCACTACACTCGGCCTGATTATGGTCTAGATTTTAGGGGAAAGTCCTGGTTTTCCTTCATGTAAGTGGAACAGGCATTCCTTACACGTGGCTCATAAAAAGTTTTCAGAACTGCCTAATTGATATAGTTTAACATCTCTAACATGCTGAGAGAAAGAGGATGCCATAGCTTCTTAAAGCTTTTCTCGGGCGTGTTTACTATTAATTAATTTGTAAATGAAAGTTTCCATTCCTAACCTTTTCCCTAAATTGCTTCTGAAGATTCAGACTGACACAGGAGGGCAGATGCCCAGCCCGACTGCGGTGTAAGCAGAGTGCTCAGGTAGAGGCAGAAGACCTGCTCTGTTACTCTTTGCTTTGTGGCTGCTACCTGGGGAGGAGGTTTGAACTAGGTGTGAACTGCTGCCCAGGGGAGGGTGGACTCCCTGCCAGCTGCTGGGGCCTGGGATAATTCACTGGCCAAGTCCTCCGGTCTACAAGCAGCCTGGAGTTTTGTTGTGTCTTAGCTAATTAACTGTTAATTGCTCCCCTGCCTATGGGTCTCATTTACTACTACTCTATTTCAATCCCTTTTGGTTGCTCTTCACATTTTCAAGCCCGACCCAGCCTGTGGTTTCTGTTTTGCTTGCTTTCATTGTTTTTTCAGACCACCTGCCTAGCTCGGGTCAGCTCAGGTCACAGCAAATGGCGCTCCTGCCGCTCCTCCCTTCTTTCGCCACCAGAGACCCAGCCTCGCCCTGTACTTCTGTAACCATGAGGCCAAATTGCTGGTCACCTGAGGGAGTAAAGCACATCTGCCCCACACTCCTCCCTGAGCCCTTCCTGTCTGACCAAGAGCCTGTAGCCTTTAGTTCATTATGAGGGCAACAATTGTGTTTTAAGGTTGTTTCTCCCCCTTGCAAAGAGGATGACTATTACAAAACCTAAGTGCTACTACATAAAAGCAGTGCACAGGATTATTTGTGCCTTGGGAGTAAAACCATGCAAAAATAGCCGTAGTTAATCTAAGAGCCAAAGAATGAAAGATAAAACACAAAACAGAGAGAAAAACAGTTATGTTAGGGTGGTAGCTTGTGAATGAACTTATTCTTTCTTCTAAATTGTCTCGGTGTTAGTATTAATAGGCCAGATGTTGAAAAATCCTATAGACATCTGGCTCTGTCTTTCTTTCTTTCTTTTTTTTTTTTGAGACAGGGTCTTGCTTTGTGGTTCAGGCTGGCCCTGAGCTCAGCCTCCAACTCACATCACAATCCTCCTGCCTCTGCCTCCCGAGTGCTGGGATTACAGGCGTGAGCCTCCACGCCCGGCACTGTGGTATGTGGTACTGGTTGCTGCTGGGCGTGAGTCTCCATGCCCAGTACTGTATGTGGTTACCGGGGATCGAACCCGGGTCCTTCCGCTTCCAAGACAGGCACCGGAACCACTGAGCTATATCCCCAGCCCTCTGTCTTTCTTTTTATGTCCAAATATAAACACTAAATTTTCTATCTCAATATTTTCCTATGATTTTTGAAGAAAATTTCTCCACAAGGCTGGGAATGTAGCTCGGTAGTAGAGTACTTGTTTAGGATATATGTGAGGCCTTGGGTTTGAATCCAGCACTGCACATTCAAGAAACAGAAGTTAAAGTTGAAATTCTCAGCAGGCAGGCCCGGGGAAAGGCTTTTTAGTGTGCTGGGCTTTGCCCACCTGCCCCTTCACCTGCAGCGGAGGCCCACTCTCTCAAAGCACAGAGCAGCTGTGTGTTCTTCCATTCGGAGTCACCATGGTCCCCAGGTTATGACTGATTCCCGCCTTCCCTGTCGTTTGGAGGAAAACCACGGGTTCCCAGAACAGCATGAAGCGGAGAGTCTGAAAGGAGGTGCTGGACGTTGTCTCTCATCGCCAGGCTCCCAGAGGGAACAGCTCACGGATGTTTTATCCCCACAGGTCCTTTTTCCTTTCCATGTAGACTCTTTCTGCTCCAGTTCTATCTTGTCTTTTTCTCTCCACCCTCCAAATGTACCTTCTCTTCTGAGGGTTCAAGGGTGCCCCCAAGATGAGGTTGAAAGGCTGAAGAAGACGTGGGCAGGTGAGCAATCAGAAAAGCCCCCCAAGGCAGAGAGCACTGCAGGCTCAGGAGGTCTCGAAGGCTGCCGTCGCCAAGCAGGACGTGTGGTGCGCAGGCCAGTGGGCAGCAGGGCGGAGAGAGGGCCAGGCGTTCGTGTCACCACAACAGTCTCGAGCATTCCGACAGCAGGGCAGGGAACAGGCTGAAGCTGGCAAGTCTGGGGCCAGGTGACTTGCAGTGCGGTGAGGAAGGCAGAGCTTGGGTGGAGTTTTCAGGAATCTTCAGTTGAGAGAGGAGCCAGTGATAGGTGACCCAGGGACCAGAGCAGTGACATCTGTCCATCCAGTGACCCCACCAAAGCAGTAGGTGGGGTGGGGAAAGGTGCAAACATCATGGCCTGTGGGAACAGGGGAGATAGGAACAGCCGCCGGTCCTGGAAAGGGGAAGTAGAAGGACAGTGACAACCAACTGAGCACCAGAGAGGGCTGCATCGCAACCTGGGAGGGCGGGCACCAAGAAGGAAGGTGCCCACACAACAGGGCTCGCAAGGCCCGGGAACGGCAGGACCACGGGGTCTGAAGGGGACTGAAGAAGGACCCAGGAGAAAGTTCATGTCAGAATCAGACCTCGGAGTGCGCTGGTCCATTTGGGTGGGCACTAGCACTTCAAACTTTGCCAGAAACCAGAAGCTTATTCTAGGTCAGGGTGACAGAACATGTCTGGATCAGGCCACTGTGGACTCATATATTGGGAACAGGGACAGAATGTGAAAGTCTCCACTGTGGGTGCTGGGATCTCCAGGATTGTCCCCAGCTGGGCAGAGCGAGTGGCTCAAACTGGCTTCCACTGCACAGACAGATGGAGCCCAAGACACCCACCCTGGAGGTCTCCAGGGAAAGGGCACCACAGGACACTGCACTGGAACCCCCCTTGGACTGTCCTCACATCCAACAGAGAATGCACAATTGCCTCGAATATGAGCAGCTGCCAGAGTCACCGACGATTTGGGAGAAGCTGAAAAGATGAAAGAAAGAGACAGCCCTGTATCCCAGGAACAAAGTGGGAAAGAGAATACACAGAGAATGAAAATGAAGACTCCATCACCGGCTATCATCCACACGCAGCACCAGGACAGGGCACGTACTCAGCTTCGCCGAAGAGCAGGGTACAGGGTGAGGTCATATTTACGGGACTAGTCCGTGGCTATCCCTAGGACCACACTAGGGGCCAGCAATGAGGCGGACAGAGAGCTCGCTGTCTAGAGCAGCAGTCACACTCTTCCCACCACGCAGATTCCCCAAAGACACCACAGTTCTACTCTCCCTCTTAGAGATCCACATGGTATATATATTCTCTGAGGACACTGCAGTTTAAAACCACTTTAAACATGGGTAATTTATATGTAATTTCTATACCTCCCTCATTTGGAAATACTGGGAATTGAACCCAGGGCCTCCACACTGAACTACACACCCCCAGCCCTTTTTAAATTTTGCCATAGAGTCTTGCTGAGGCACTAAGTTGTCCTAGGCTGGATTTAAATTTGTGATGCTCTTGCCTCAGCTTCCCAGAGTTCTGGGATTACAGGCCTGTGCCACTGTGTCTGGCCCAGAGTTTTCTTTTTGTAAAAAAGGACCCCCCCAGAAGGATTGTTATAAACATCTATGGAACACTGTTTAGGATGTGCCAATTTAATGAAAGAAATGTTGAGGCCAAGCATAGAGTGCTGCAGAAGGCACTCGGGCGCATGCCCAGCACCTCCTGTGAGGTTGTGCCATCAGAAGGTCCCAGGGCATCAGGAGAGGTCTGAGGGCGGCTGAAATGCCTGAGCCTGCAGGGAGAGTACATGAACCGCTCTGAGGAATCACAAATTTTACATGGTACCAGGTGGGGTATTCATTCACACCAGCCGACATGAGAGGGTCTTGCATAAAATAGCAGAGTCGGAACCTTCAAAGAAGGACATTTCTTTGGAAATAAGTCCCTGTGCAAACTCCTCTTGCTTTTGCTACAACCTAGAGTGCAGGGCTGGCCCTAGCACTCCTAAGCTTGTGAACTCTACCAGGGACTTCTCTGTCCCTACAATGCATTATATGAGAAAACACTTGTCAACTCCTAAGTGCCATCTAAGTAGGGTTTGTCATTATCCACGTGTCCCATCTTTCCCTTCACCCTTCCTTGTATGGAAAGGAGAAAAGCAACCTCTCCACGGGCCGGTCCCAGGCAAGTGGTGTTTGGAGTCCCTGATAAAGATCCTTGGAACTCAGTCGGGTTTCTTCCCTGGGCTGGGCACATCCCTGGGCTCTGCATTACTGGGACCTGCCAGGCATAGGCCAGTGTCCCCACATTCCCTGCCCCTGCCAAGTTCAGCCACCTACTCTCTCTGTACTCCTCGCCTCTCTGAAAATTCTTACATCTGCTTCCTACACTCCATTTCCGAGTGAACTTGCCTTACTTCCCAAGAGACTTTCTACCGCATATCTCTTGTACAAACAGCACAGAGCCCAGTCCCAGAGCTGGTTTCTAAAGTCCTCCGAGGACAAGCTCTACAAACCCCTGGTGCACACAGCCGAGACCTCATCACCACCTTACACCTGCAGGCCACCATCTCGGTATTTACTGCGGACTGAGTAGCTGACTTGACTTTCTTCGCGGTGGATACACCTGGCGGAATTCTGACCAGTTTCCTGCCTTCACCTGGACATCTTTTAACAGCTGGGGGAAGCCAGGGCCCTCAGCCTGTCAATTTCACCGGAAATAGTGACACGCCACCTCAGAGGGGCTGTGCCAGCTGGGCCTGTGCGCCGCGACGTCAAGGACGGTCTGTCCCTGACACCTGTTGACAGTTTCAACCTTGAAAATGGTAATTCCTGGGAAAAGGGCAGGCTTTTTGTGCCTGATCACACGACAAGTCAAGTAACACTGGGAGAGCCCCGGGTTGGTTGTTCTCTGCAATGCACACAAAAGCAGAAGAAGCAGAAATAAGCAAAGGCGCACAGAACCAGGAAGAAGGAAGGGGGTGAAAGGAAATCATTCCAGTGCAGAGTGCTGCTCATGGCCGAACGCCTCGCATCTGGGGAGCAGTCAGCCCAGGCCAGAGCACTGTCCCGCGAGCGAAAGCTGGTTCACCCAGGCCCGTCTCCTCCTCCCACCCCCACCCCCGGCGGGGTCCAGGCCCTGGGCGTCAGGTGGTCCGGAAGGTGTGCTGTCTCAGCTTCCGGGTGTCAGCCTGGGCGGGCAAAGGTTGCCTATGGGCTTGTTCGTCGTACACTGGCTCCTGTTGTCAGGTGGTTGTCAGTCAGCCCCGCGGCTCCCTGGGGCTTGTGTTGCAAAGAAGAGCCCAGAACGGAATTAGTGCTGTCAAAGCAGTCATTTGAATCGTAATTAAAATGCCAGTTCACCCAGATTCACGAGTCATAGCACAGCACAACGCGCGCTTCCCGGGCGCAGCGGGAGGGGATGACTCGAGGATGAGCATCGGTGAAGGGTGTGGCCCGATCCAGAAACCCGGCGGCTGCGCCTCTGGGGCTGCGGACCGCGCAGGGTGTACTTGCAGGGCTCAGCCAGCAGCGGGGGCTGTGGGCTTCGGCACACTGAAGCAGTCGCTAACCAGGTCTCTTTCCTTGGCCGAAATCCCAGAAGCCAGGAAAGCGAGGGCAGAAGGACGCTGAACCTAGGCAGCCGGTCCAAAGCACCGGCTCCGGGCGAGGGCTGAGCGCGCTCAGGAGCCCAGGGCCCACGCGGGCCGCAGCTCTGCTGAGGGTCCTCAGCCGCCTGACTCTTCCCCTCTTACACCTGTGACTCCCTCCCTGACCATTCACTCATCTTGTGATCTCAAACACGATTTCACGAAGAGAATAAAACCAGTGGAAAGAAACTCCCTCAACTTCCCACCACCCCGATCATCAGCTCCTGGAGGAATCTGAGTTCAGTGCGGCTGGGAATGAAGCCTTCCGAGCCCTAAGGCCCCACCCGGGACAGGACCGGCCCTCTCCCGGCCTGCGCTGCGGTCCGGGCTCCCCCCACGGTCGGCTTGCTCCTTCTCGGCCTCATTTCCCTTCTCCTTCCTGACTGTGGCCTGTGCACCGCACGGCCAGAGCTTCTCTCCGTGCGGAGTCAGTTCTGGGCCCGGCCTCCCCCCACCCCCACTTCACGCATCCATTTCCACGTGTCAAGAGCCTGGATCTCAGGGCGCCAGCCAGGATCCAGCCCTTCCAAAGCCAAATGAAGTCCTGTCATGAAAATGTAAAGCAGTTTCTCCCCGGCAGAAAATATTCCGCATTCGGGAAGCCGTGGTTCCTTTTCATTACAACGTGTGATCTTAAGGGGTTTGTTGTCTTAAATTAAGTATCAGGACTCTTTCTCGGTTTCAATTTCTAATACCTTCAAGGTAGACACGTAACCCACGCGAACAAAGCCCTCCGCGGTCCAGGTTCATCCCTAAGAGCCGGGGGCTGGGGCTGCTCCTAGGTCGCCTGCTGTCAGCCAGGGCTGGGCAGTGACTCAGGCCTCCTTCTGCGCCCAGGCTTGTTCACCCGCGTCTCTGCTTCAGTGACTCAGGGGCCTCAAGCTCGATATTCTTGTGTTCACCATCTTTGCACCGAGATCCCTTCTCTCAGCCTCACCTCGCCGCAGCTGTCCGAGTCCACAGTGGGCCCAGAGACACTCAGTCCTGGCTCCTCTCATGCTGCCAGGGCCAAGCCCTCACCCTCTAGGCTCCTACACACACTCTGTCCCCTCCACCTCCTCTTGGTCCAGGCCTAACCCTACAGAATCAGTCACCCGGGGCTGCGTCCTAAGTGGCCTCTGCCTCAGGCGTGTGCATGTGCCACCTGGCCTGCACACGGTCCTGAGCTGCTGTGGAAATCTGCACCAGGACCTAGGCCACCCTCCCAAACCAGGCCTCCGTGTTTCCCAGGCTCAACCGTGCAACCTCCTTTCGCTGTGAGCATCGCAGTCATATTGCTGCAGGTTTCTCTAATAAACCCTCTCCCCAGCACAGGGCCTTTGCACAGCTGTTGTCCCCTTCCCACCCCGTCTTCACAATGCTGCTCATACTTCATGAACTTTCTCTGGAAAGCTTTGTCCTCTCTGAGCAGATCAAATACCTTGTGCAGGTGTTCCCTCCCTCTGTCTCTGTCTCTCCTTAACCTGTAAGGCAGTTTTAATTCCAGATTTGTGTGGTTACCTGTGTATCAGTCTGCTTGTGGCACCATAATACAGTTCCAGGGAGTGGGTTGTAAATGACACAAATCGGTTCTCTCTAGGGCTGGGGCCTCAGATCCAAAATCAGGGTGCTCTCAGTTGGTCCAGTGCAACCTGTCTTCCCGGCGTGCAGATGGCTGCTGCCCCTTCTCACATGTCTGCTCTCTGCATGCACATGTGTGTGTACAAACACACACATGCACATACACAGATCTCTGGTATCTCTTCCTTCTCGTATAAGAGCACTGGTCATGTTGGATCAGCAGTGCCCCATGATCTCATAACTTTAATCACCCTAAAGGTCTTATCTCCAAATACAGCCACACTGCAGAGTAAGCTTCCAGCATGAGAATGCTCCGGAGGGTACAGGTGTGATGCCACACACACTATAACCACAGCACTCAGGCTGAGGTAGGAGGATCACAAACTCGAGGCCAGCCTGGGCTACTAACAAGACCTCATCTCAGAAACAAATAAACCAAAAAGAATTAGCTGGGGACACCTTTGGATGACTTTCTCTCCCAAAGTGTTCGAAGCCCTTGAGGGCAGAGTCCCCTTTGATTTTATTTATCTTACTGTGCTAGCACCTAGCAGAATACTCAGCCAGTAATAAATGTTCAATAAGCATTAATTGAGTGAATAAAACCTGTTAATATTTATTATGCGCATGAGGTGTTAAAGGCATTGGGTTTATGTACTATGTATGTTCCAGGCTTTGTTCTCAGTACTTACTAATGACCCTAAGAGATTTCTATTATTATTCTTATTATGCTAATGAGAAAAACCAAAGCACAGAGAAGTTATACAATTGCGCAGTGACATACAGCGTGTGAGTAGAAGAAAAAGGAATTGACTAGTCATTTGTGCCTAGAACCCACATTCTTTTTTTTTTTTTTCTTTGAGACAGGGTCTCGCTTTGTAGTTCAGGTGGGCCCTGAGCTCAGCCTCCAATTCACATCACAGCAATCCTCCTGCTTCTGCCTCTGCCTCCCGAGTGCTGGGATTACAGGTGTGAGCCACCACACCCGGCACTGTGGTATGTGGTAGGTACTGATTGCTTCTGGGCGTGAGTCTCCACACCCAGTGTTGTTATGTGGTTACCGGGGATCGAATCCAGGTCCTTGCACTTCCGACAGGCGCCGGAACCACTGAGCTAATTCCACAGCTCTAGAACCCACATTCTTAATCTGTATACACACCATTCATTCATTCATTCATTCAGTTTAATTATTTGCAGGACTGGGGATTGAACTTAGAATTTTTGCACTGAGCTACATCCCTACCGCTTTAAAAAATTTTTATATTTTGAGATGAGATCTCCTTGGTTGCCCAAACTGGGCTTGAATTTGTGAACCTCCTGCCTCGGTCTCCCTCAATTGGAACGAAGGGTGGGTGTTGCCATGCCAACAGTGTTTTCAACAGGCGAGTCGTGAATAAAGTGCAGACCACTTGAGTTATTAACTTCACAAAAGCTCTGTTGTTTGTGATCCATTTGCAAGGTGCTACTGCCCTGGGCACTCGGAGTAAGGGACAGATGAAGCCTTGTGCGTGTTCTGTGTCTGCGCCTGCATCTGTCTGCAGCTGTGATACTCAAAGAAGAAATGAACGTGTGCTGTGTCGGAGGGAGAGGAGGCTGTGGGCAGGTGGAGGCTGCTTCGGGAGGTGTGGTCAGGGCAGGCCTCTGTGCCATGAAGACTTGGGTCAGGTGAGGACAAAGCCTCACAGAAAATGTAGACGATATTTGAACAATAGTCTCCCACTCATTAAGGGTTTAGTAAAGGTTATGAACAGATAAAATTCAGTATCTGCCTCTTACTAAAGCTTCTTACAAGCCCTGGCCTTGAGCGAGGGAGCAAAATAACCCAGAGACCCTCAGACAGCGCAGTGGTGGTTGTGTGAAGCTCGGGGTGAGGGAAGTCAGTGCCTGCTGCCTAAGGCCGTTCACCCGTCAGTCTGCACCTCAGCCGGTGTGTGGGGCAGCAGCACAGACCTGGGAAAGCTCCTGGTCTCTCCAAGGTGTGCAGTCTGCAAATGGTAGGGGAAGATGAGCACAACGACGCACATCTGTAATCCTAGCCCCAGGGACTGAGGCAGGAGGATACCCATGAGTGCAAAGCCAGCCGGGGCTCCATGAACAAGACCCAGTCTCAAAAGACCAAGCCAAATAAATGAATGAAACAACAACAACAACAAAAAGCCCAGGCAGATTTGTAGGGGGCTCCCCACCAGGGCCAGAAACCCAGCATCACTGAGATGGGTGTCTGTGACCCATTCATCACTCAGTCATTCAGTCATTCATAAAAAGCAAATACTTCCATGCTACCTAGATCAGCCCACGTGCTTGCTATGTGGTCGTTCTGGTAGGGAAGTATGCTTTCTCTTGGTGTCTGGGTCAAACTCACCTGGTGACCCTGACCTGAGAAATTCTGCCCTTGGATATTTTGGAGTGAGGAAGGCAGCAGGTTGAGGTAGGATCTTGCTGTGTAGCTCAGGCTGGCCTTGAACTTGTAGTAATCCTCCTGCCTCAGCCTCCCAAGTGCTGAAATTATAGGTTTGTACTGACATGTTTGGCAGTAACCTTGGATTTCCATTCATGCCTAGGTTGCAGCTAAGCACTTCCTCCCTCTGGCTCAACAGTGGAAGGGGAGGGTCTTGACAACGTGATACCTAGTGCTTGTTATGAAATCTCTGTGAGAAAAAGGCAGACATCAAAGTCTGGGTAAGAATGATCAGGTGCTTTATTCCTGTAAGCAAAAAGCAAGTTGTTTAAAAAAAAGAGAGAGAGAGAGAGAGAGAGATCACATAGGTGTGGAGCGGCCTCTGCTATCATGAGAGTAGCGAGGTAAGAATAAAATTCACCCAAGGATGCTCAGATTTTTAACTGTAATCACTTCTGTCTACACTTGGACTTTTAAGAACAGTTTTTACTCTGTCTCTTTCATTCTTCCTTTTTCCCTTTTATAGCTCATTCAGTGACGGGACACAAGCCAGCCGGGCCACACTCAGGCCAACCGGTGAACTGATCTATCTGGAGGCTTCTGGAAACAGAACCCGCACACATTTCCTTTGTGCCTTGGAGCAGCAGTGGCGTTCGGCCAGGACACTGGGCTTTACTAAGAAATCTATTTAGTTGGAATGATTTCCTGCCTTCCGGGTCAGTTTTCAGTTGTTTTTGCCCTATTGATTTGCCCAAAGGCCATTAAAAATATAAATCCTAACTCTGAAAAAATGGATGCGGAGATAAAAGTTTATTAAATTAACATTTAATTAGTGAGGCAGTGGTGATTTCTATTGAAGGCTGCCTCTGAAAGGCTGTCCTCAGCGCTCTGCTTTCCTGGCCACAGCTCACTTTCAACATTTGGGTGAAGTCCGTGAGGTGGCTTTTGGTGTCATTGCAGGCTAGTTCTGCAGCTCCATGATTTGATTGGAGTAGAAGGAAAGGGTTACGACTTCCCCTTCCTCAGGCTGTGTTGGGCGCTTGGATCTCTGGATACTGACCACACAAGCTAACTCAACCTCTCAAGCTGTAAATAAATGTACTAACCCCTGGGAAGCTGGAAATAAGACAAAACATTCTCCCAGACCCAGCATCCTCATGTACACCTGTAATCACAGCACTCAAAGGCCAAGGCAGAAAGGACTGCTGTGAGATCCAGGTCATCCTGGGCTACATAGTGAGTTCAAGGCCAACCGGAGCTACCTAGGGAGATTCTGTCTCAAAAAACAAAAGCAGGTAAGCAGAACATCCCGGCCTGTCTCTTTAGCTAAGGTCCGGTCTTGGCTCCTCGCCGTACCTGTGCCTGACCTGGGTCCTCCGCTTCAAGTGTCTTCCCTGTTCTCCTTTCTGTAGCAGGCCAGCAGGCTTTGTCAGCACTGTGCTTGCTTTAGCATTCAGCTTCTCAAGCTAAAGTCTCCTAGCACTTTTTCATACCTTCTAGTGAAAGCTTTTGCCTGTGAAATTCATGCTGATGGTCTCCAGTGCAATTTCCACCACTCATGAAAGAAGAAGCCACACAGCCAGTGACAGGTGCAGCGCAGTGTAGAGGGTGGCTGAGCTCACATGAAGCTTGGCTTCATGCTGTCCCCAGTGCTGACAAAAAGTTCTCCCATGACTGGCTCATTCTGATGGTTCCAACTTATGTCTCTGCAACCTCTTGATCTTTCAGTCTGATCAATTGTATCATTGTCCAAAAGAGAGAGGCAGCCAGTTCCAGAAGTGCTCTCAAAAGAATGCAGAAAAGAAACAATATTACTCTTGGTAAGAGTTGTGGCAGGGGGCCAGGGATTTAGCTCAGTGGTTCTGGCACCTGCCTTGCAAGTGTAAGGACCTGAGTTCCATCCCAGAAACTATATACAACAATACTGGGCATGGAGACTCACGCCCACAGCATTCAGTAGCACATACCGCAGTGCTGGGCGTGGTGGCTCACATCTGTAATCCCAGCATTAGGAGGCAGAGGCAGGAGGACTGCTGAGTTCGGGGCTGAGTTCAAGACCAGCCTGAGCTACAAAGCAAGACCCTGTCTTAAGAAACTAAAAAAGAAAAGATAGAAAGAAAGAAGAATGGTTTGAGAATAGGAAGAAGATGTAAAACCTGCTAGGCATGGTGGCTCACACCTGTAATTCCAGCACTCGGGAGGCTGAGGCAGGAAGGTCATAAGTTTGTGTCTCACTTAGGCAAACTTAGACACTTAGAGAGACTCTGTTCTAAATAAATAAATAAATAAAAATTGTTAAAAAAAAAGCTGAGAATGTAGCTGAGTGTGAAAGCCCTGGGCTCAATTTCCACACTGCTAAATAGATAGATAGATGGAAAGAATAGAATAGACATTTTTCCAAAGTTGCTACATAAATGGCTATAAGTACATAGAAAGATGTTCATGGACATTAATCATTAAGAAAATGCAAATTAAAACCATAATAAGACAGGACTTCATACACATTTAATAGCTATATTCAAAGAACCAGCAGTGCCCAGTGTCAGTGCAGGTAAGGAGTTAGAATGCACCTGCTCTGATGGTGTGAATCAGACACGGTGCAGCTGCTTGAGGAAACAGCACCTCCGCTAATGGTTAAATATCAATTTTCCCAATCACCCAGCCATTGTACTGTGGCTGTTGACCTAACAGAACTGAAAACAGATGTACACACAAAAAATCTGGGCATAAATGTTCATTGGCCATATTAGTCATAATTGCCCAAAGTGAAGATAATCAAATATCAACTGATGAATAAATAAAGATAATGTGGTTTGTTTTTAGAATAGAATACTGTTCCACCATGAAAACAAGGGAAATATCAATATGTCTGGAACATGTGATGCTAGCCAGAAGTCAGATAGGGAAAATCATAGTGTATTATGCCACCAAGACAGAATGTCCAAAACAGACAAACCATAGGGAAGTAGACTGCTTCCAGAGACTTCAGGGAGGGGAGAATGGGTGAGTTTTTATCAGTGGATAGGGCCCAACGAAGTCTAGGGGAAGATGGGAGCTCAACTCACTCCACTTATAGGGTGGGCTATAAGTTCACACGCTTAAGCCACACAAAAGAACTGCAGGATGTGTCAGTGAGAGGCCTGGAAAGTTTTTAGGGCAGACGTGGTGGTACACACTTGTGATTTCAGCACTGTAGGAGACTAAGGCAGGAAGATCACAAGTTTGAGCAGAGCCTGGACAACTTTACAAGAACATTTGTCAAAGATATAAAAATAAATAACAACATATAGTCCTGATTTCATTCCCTGGTACAAAATATAGATTAAATAAATAACTAGGGCTGTGGATCTAGCTCAATGTGAAGGCCTGTGTTCAATCCCTAGTACTGGGGGGAAACACACACACACACACACACACACACACACACACACTTTCTTAGGCAAAGTTGAAGAAGTACACACTGAGAAACTAGAGGGTAAGTCCTCAAGAGCTGGGGATATTTATGTGATCTAGGATATATATTTCTGCTATCTGTTCTGCTGTCTATTTGGAGGCTCAGTTAACATGTGTTTAAAGCCTACAGCTGTACTGAATAGTGAGACTTCCTTGAGTATGGATGTCTATAGGATTTGGGAATTAATAATATTGGACAAAGGGCATTCTCAATTTACGAGTGAAGAGCATTGAGAGCCATTTCCTGACTCATATCTTGAGGATCCTTAGGATTTTTTAAGAGTGAGTTTCCTGCACACACAAAAAAGCAAGATAACATGGGGTACCTTGGATTGTGTCCAGATGTGGTTGTTTTTAAATTTTTACCAGTGTTGCAGAATCCAAGAGACAGGGAGACTATTGGGAAATAGGATTTTATTCTAGGATTTTATTCAGTTTAGCTGAGCTCCTGTCCAAAAAGACTGAACCCCAAACAAAGGAAGGACCCAGTGTTTTTATGTTCTGTCTAAGGGGTTGTTGGGAAAGGAAAGAGACAAAGGCAGTTAATTGCTCAGTGACAGTTTGCAGCTTGGTCTTGAAAGAAGAACAGATGTCAAGAACTCTGAGATGTCGTGGGACTCCATTTATAGAATGTAATTGTCTACCGTATCAGTCCCAGAGCAGAGGTCAGCTTGATGGCAAGAAAATTTCTGAGAAACTGGGACATCACAGGACTCTGTTTGCTAGAGTCTTGCTTTTCCTCTTATCTATAGCAGAGCTTAAGGCTAGAAGAAAAACTGATTTTCTCCTGGTTCTGTTTTATGAGAACATAAAACAGTTACCAGGTTCTGAGCTTCTGGTGTCTCTTTCCAGAGATGTTGTCTAGGTTCTTCTTGTTTTGACAAAAAACTGGACAAAACAAGCACAAAAGGTAGTCAAAGAAATGTTCTCTGAAGAGCCAGTTTCGGACAAGTAAATATCAGAAAAACATACTCTACAGAGTGAGAGCAATCTACAGTGAACTTGAAGAGCTATAGGCAACTCTCTTTTGTATTTCCTACTCCTCAAGCTAATATCAGCTCTGGGCTGTCCTACCATAACTTGCTCGAGTTTTTGTGATGAGAAGTGAAGACGGCACTCTGCACTATTCCGTGTGCAGGGCTCCGGGTGGCTCTGTGCATGTGTCCTGGGACTTTTCCATAAACAGATCATGCCCAGTTCCCCCGCCAGTGTACTATAACCTAATCTCCTGCCTTACACATCTGTATACATACCTTCTTTCCTCCCAAATAAGACCTTGCCAAAAAATAATCAGCCTTGAAAACTAGAGATAAAAAATGTCAGCCCCAATCAGCCTATCAATAAATTACCTGCTATGACTATTCTCTTGCTTGGTGGGTATTCTGTAAGGTCAATTTTTAAAGTACGATTTAAAAGTTATGTGGTTGATAGATTACTGAAGAGGAAAGACTCAACCTGGTGCTGGGTAGCACTGATCAATAGGCTTGTACTATGGATGGAATAAAAAAAGGGAAGAAGAAAGAAATCTCACTGTTTGCTGCTGTCCCTGCCGTGGACTGTTTTTCCCTTGCCAGGCCTCTTCATCATGCCATCCTCCCTGGAGCCAGCAGACCATGGATCGAAACATCTACAAACTAAGAGATAAATAAACCTTTCCTTCTTGCTGGTGGGTGCTGTATATTTTTTAAAAAACATTGGGCTTCTGGGGACCCCACAATTGCCTCACAAGTGCAAAGTCCTGAATTTGATTCCTGGTACCAGAAAAAAAAAAAAAGGTAGGCTGAGCAATTCTTTCTGAGAAGTTCTCAAACAACCTCCACTCTCTCCTCACCTGAAGTGCAGTGTGTGAACCAGCAGCCTTGGAAGTGCCCTGTGTTCACAGACATGGATGAGACTTAGTACTGCTCAAGGCCCGGACTTGCTGATTGTGGGCAAACAAGCACAGTTCCTGATCCTTCTTCCACAGCCCGTATCATTGGCATACCTTTACACCTGCTCTTATTCTATCAGAATGCATTACAATTTTTCCCCTTTTGTTGCTAAATCAGAAGATCCTTGACAGCGAGAGCCTCTGGTTACAGTCAACAGCTAGCAGGATGCCAGGCCCTGAAGGACAATCAATAAGTGATTACTAAACAGATGACCAATGCGAAGCTTGTAAATCTCTTTCATTCTGGCAAATGTTCAAACTTCTCAGTATCAGCTATTCATTGTTTGTATGAAGTCATGTTTTCTGATATGTCCTCCCCAAAAGAGATAATATTGCATGACTCACAACTGTGTGTGAGTTTGTTTTATCAGCAACTCCAGACCTAGGGAACAGAGCTGGCCTGGGCTTCCCAGAGCTTGAAACACGGAAGAGGAACTTGTCAACTTGGCTTGTATTTTGGTGCCGGCGCAAAACATAATTTACCCAACTTGTTTCATCAAATACATACATACTACACACACACTTCACCCTTACCCACACCCACACCACACACCCAAACAAACCACATGCACATGAGCACAGTCACCACCTCAGGAATCCAATTTGTGAAGGTGGGAAGGGGCTATTGACCTTTTGAAGAGAAGATAGAGGGAGAATCAGGTCTAATAAATTTCAAATAGTTCTTTGAGATGATAACTGAGTGGAAAGAATAGAGATAATTTGGGGCCAGGGATTTAGATCAGTGATTCCAGTTTCAGCTTGGAAAGCACAAGGTCCCAAGTTCAATCCCTGGTACTACATACCACAGTGCCAGGTTTGGTGGCTCACCCCTGTAATCTCAGCACCAGAAGGCAGAGGCAGGAGGATTGCTGTGAGTGCCAGGCTAGCCTGGGCTACTTAGTGAGCTCAGGGATAGCCTCAACTGCAAAGTGAGACCTTGTCTCAAAAAAAACCCCACGAAAAACCAAAAAACAAACACCCCCCCAAAAAAAACCCCAGTGAGTTTGCTAAATAGGGAGTTAAATGAATAAAAGCATCAAGTTGTCAAGACAGGTTTATGAGCAGAAAAGTGACACAGGAGGAAATGGAGGAACATGATGCAATGTAAGTCTAAAAAGTTGATACATTTTGAGCTGTCCTATGTCCTAAGGGAAAGGATTCAACATTGCCATGGGTACATATACATATACCACATATGACAAATCTATACACACACACAGACCAAACTGAACATTTATATTGGTATTATTTATAGTATATAAAAATAAGAAACCCAAATGTTTAAAACCCAAATGTTCATTTTGCGTTTTAAATTTCTCAAAGTCCAAAAACATAGGAAGGTACCTTTAGCAGGGAGAGACTGCCTTCCATGTTGTCTGACGAAGTTCTTTCTTGGTCCAAAGGCCTAGTTCAGGGCTTACTCTTGCTTCAATTCTTATCAGTGTGGCTGATCACCCAACTCTGTCATACACCCTTATTCCCTAGCTGCCATTTCATAAGCTAACTAAATAAAACATTTTCATTTTTATTGTATATCAAATACACTTGTATTACCCAACAATTTATACTGAAAATGTTGACCAAAGAAGAAATGGAAAGATAGGTATTTGTGACCCTAAAATGAATCCTGAAGTCATAAGTATCAGGCAGACATTGCCTTTTTTTTTCTTTTTAAAAAATCTTTATTGGTACATTAAATATACACATCATGACTGCACTCCATAATGGGGATTTGTACCAATATAAGACACAACTTAATTCTCATTTTTTCCCATAGCCCTACCCGCCTTTTGTTTTTTAATTGATTTTATTGGTACATTTTATACATACATTATGACTACATTAACATTGAGAATTTGTACCTGTACCGACATATACTGATGCTGACTTTTTCCCACTCCCTTTTCCTCCCTAAAACCCCAACCCCATATATGCATAAGTTTTTTTTTAAACCATCAAAGTTTTTCTTTCCCTTCTTTACTTCTCCCTACCACTCCCTTTCCCTTTGAACATTTTCTTCCTATTTCCCAATACCTATCATACTTTTGGAATACATCTGCATCTTAATTTTTTATACTTGACAAGTGATATGGCTTTACACATCTGTGTCCTTTTTATGTCACTTATGAGTATGTCTTCAAGGTACATCCATTTGAGTATAAATGATTCAAATTTATCATTCTTTATGGCTGAGTAATACTCCATTTTATTTTTAAAAAAAAAACACATTTTTTTTTTATCAAGTTTCCAGTTGATGGCCATTTGCGCTGTTTCCAAGATGTAGGTATTACAAAGCTGCTACAAACATGGGTCCACACATGTTGCTGTGATATGATTCTCTTAATTTTTTCATGTATATACCTAGCAGGGAAATAGGGTCAAATGGGATCTCTAACCCTAGATTTTTAAGGAATCTCCACACTGATCTACATAGTAGTTACACCAGTCTGAATTCCCACCGATGGTGGAGAAGGGTTCCTTTTCCCCACAACCCCACCAGTATTTGTTGTTGGTTGATTTTATGATAGCAGCCATTCTTTGTAGAATGAAATGAAATCTCAGTGTTGCTTTCATACACATCTCTTGAATGGCCAACTATGTTGTACATTACTTTATATGTTTCTTAGCTGCTTTTACTTCTTCATCTGAACAGTGTCTTTTCATTTCAGACGCTCATTTTGAATTGGGTCTTAAATGGGGGGGGCTGATTTTTTAAAAGTTCTTTATATACTCTAGATAGTACACCTTTGTCTGAAGGTAATTATTTTTCCACATTGGAAGTCGTCTTTTCACTCTGTTGGTAGTTTCTCTTGCTATGCAGAAGCTTTTTAATAAGATGAGATCCCAATTGTTGACTCTTTCTGCTAGTTCCTATGCTGCTGAGGTTTTGTTCATAAAATCCTTCCCTTTGTCATTGTCTCCAAGAGTTCCACCTAACATATCTACCAGCAGGCTTAGTGTTTCTGTTTTAATATTGATGTCTATAATTCACTTTGATTTTAGTTTAGTGCATGGTGAAAGAGATATATCTAGCTTTAGTCTTTGGGTGGTTGAAACCCAGTTTTTCCAGCACCATTTATTAAAGAGGCTGTCTTTCCTCTATTGAGGGTGTTTGGCTCTTTTGTCAAAGATGAGGTGACTTAATATATCTGGAGTTGTTTCTGCATCTTCTAGTCTGTTCTATTGATCCTTAGGTCTCTTCCATTGCCAGTACCATGCTGTTTTATCACAGTAGCTTTGTAGTATAATTTCCAGTTGGTGACTGTGATACCCCTTGGCTTGTCCTTGTTTCCTACAACAGCTTTTGCTAGTCTAGGTCAGATGAATTTTCCAGATTATTTTCTGTAGTTCTGTAAGATGTGCCACTGAGATTTCAATTAGGATTATATTGAATCTATGTAGTAGTTTTGAGAGTTTGGTCATTTTGATCATTTCAGTGCAACATACAGGAACCTATGGGACATAATGAAAGCTGTTCTACTAGGGAAATTCATAGCAGTAAAAGCCCATACCAGCAAAACAGAGCGAGCTCAAATAAACAACTTAATGCTAAACCTCAACCTTTTAGAAAAAGAGGAGCAAAACAAACCCAAAGCTCATACAAGAGAGAAAATTATAAATATTAGAGTAGAAATCAATGCAGTGCAGACTAAGGGAACACTACAAAAAAAAAATCAATGAATCGAAGAGTTGATTCTTTGAAAGAATAAACAAAATTGACAAACTCTTGGCCTAATTTTTAAAAAAAGAAAAAGGCTCAAATCCATGCAATCAAGAAGGAAAGGAGGAAATCACCACAGATCCAGCAGAAATTCAGAAGATAATAAACACCTACTTTGAGAACTTGTACTTTATGAAGACGTTACCTTTTTAAAGTGTCTTATTTCCTCTTTACTTAAGCTTCTAAAGGTGCTTCAGGAAAGTCTGGGCTGGATTTCCAAGCGAATAACAACCTCTGGAGGACATTGCCCCCCCAGTCAGTACCTCCTGGCCCTGAGGGGTATTCCTAGTGTCACTGTGGCCCACTCCTTTCCTTGTGGAGTAAGGAGTATTTCTGGAAAGGAGACATTTTTTGAGAGAAGGGTCTCACTACGCAGCCAGGGCTGGCCTTGAGCTTGCAGCCTTCCAGCCTCACCTCCAGTCCGCTCAGCTTACAGGTGTGGCCGTCTCTCCTGGTTGAAAGAAAACTTTTTAGGTGTGATGACGAGCAGGGAGAAGCTTCTCTTCCTGCCTGTCCCTCCGCATCCTTGGGACAGAGGTCAGCAAAGCCACTCAGTATATGAGAAATAAGTGGGAGAAAGGAGAAGCTCTTTGGTCTTATATACTGTCTTAAAAATACAGAGATAAAGAATATTTCTTTCCCCGACCTCTGAGCCCACTCGGTCTACAGGCCCAGTGACTTCTGAGGATTTCCTACAGAAATTCAGCAGCCAATTTCTCCACAGAGTCTGAAGCTCCAAGAGGAAGAGATCAAGAGAATGAAGGGTCGAGAGCACCGAAGGGCCACTTTCACTTGGTCATAAATAATATGAAGGAAATTAAAGCCTCTGAAAGGTGCCAGACTGCATTTATCCCATTCCCTCATTTTCCTACTGTCTAGCAACATAAGAAGTTGATAAACACTTACAGAAGAATTTCGTTACAAAAGGCATCTAATACAGAAGGCTGTGATGAAGACATTTTTTTTTTTTGTTTTCTTTTTTGATGAAAATAATATTAACTAGAACAGTGTCCCAGATTTGAATGAGTGTGTAATCCTGAGGGGAACATAGACACATATATAACTTTTAACAAAACCTTCCCTAATAACAGCAGGCAGAGAATCAAGGAAGCAGAGACGAGGGGAGTGCAGTTCCACTAGAAATTCTGTGCTAACTGGAATTCTGAGTTGTCTGTGGTGTTGAGCTCTTGAGCCTGTTCCCTGCAACCTTCTGACCGTAAGGGGGACCAAAGATCCACGTGCGCAGAATCAGACCTTTCCGCACATAGCTGTGTAAACTTTTCAGACTCAAACCTGGTCTTGTTACATAACAAATAATGAGCTGTGTAAGTACGTGAAACTCAAGGTTTCTTGTTTTTACTCCCAGAAGAAACCACGTCATAATTACTAGGCATCTCTTCTGAGGTTACTCAGAGAGCCTTTAAATTTGCCCTCAATAAGACATAGAGGTACATGTCCGTGCCATTTTACAGCATTTGTCCCTTCCTGCGAGCATTGCATGTTTCTTGAAATATTGTAACACTCTTAACTTTCTCAAGTTATTCAAATCCTACATGACAGAAGGAAAGGAATGTGAATATTGGTTTCAATAATAAATGGTTCCAAAGAAATCTTGTAATGTGACTATTACAAGGAAAGAAGGCAGAAAACAGCCATTGAACTTTATTTGAAATTAACATGCCATGCTCTGTTGCTTTGGCAACTCCAGCCTGTCCTATTTAAGCAGGTTCTCAAGACTCAACAAGTCACATGGTGACTCAGGCAACTCAGAGACAGAAACAAAATGCTCTGTTCAAGTTGTAGCTGAAGCATTTACTGGGTGTAGCCTTTTGTGCTCCAGCTGAATTCTTTTTGCAAAACATCCAACAAAGAATTTAATCAGCAAAGCAAAACAAGTTTGTAGCATTCCAGAAGGATTTTCTAATCTAAATATAAACCATGCAAGTTGCAGCCCATCTGGAAAACCACAAAGGAACACAGGAGAGACTGTGATAGACCAATAAAAAAGTCTAATGCTGGCAAAGTAGTACAGTTTCATCAATTTATTTGAACTTAATAAAATCAGCATTAAAAAATCTTAGAATTGTGAAAGTTTCAGATTGATTAAAAACTCTGGTAAAATAAATTTTATACACTATAAAGGAAATTGTAGCCGATGGCTTAGATCTGACACCTCAAAAAATGGAACCGAAAGTGTTTCCACTCTTCGATATGGTCACATGGGCAAACACAAGTGAGTTTCCTGATAACACGGGGTTAGAGGGAGTTAGGACTCAGGAGCCAAGGACTACTTGCTTTATTCCTACAGTCCAGGTCAAATTCTTGAGACCATAGGTGATCCACATTTCAGTTTTTTCAACTCTGGAAGATTTTCATCTACCTAAGGAGACTGCGTGGAGATGGGACCCAGTCCTAAACATGAAATTCATTTTTGTTTCCCCCTATACCTTTTTTCTTAGTATTATATTTATAGTATTATATTTAATACTATATCTCTCTTAGTATTATATTTATAATACTTGACATTTCCATTCATTTTAGGGTGTTGGTACATATAAAACATAATCATTTCTGTTCCCTTTCCCCTCTGCCCCTCCCCCCCTTCTTTGATGTCCTCACCTCTCCAGAAAGTCTGCCTTTATTTAACTTTCTAATTTGTTTGTAAATTAGTTTCTCATATGAGAGGAACCATGTGATATTTAGTTTTCTTTGTCTGGCTTATTTCATTTGACATTATAGTCCATTTTCCTACAAATTTATACTTCTTTAAGGATGAATAAAATTGTGGTGGGTTTATATACCACATCTTCTTCACACCCAGTCATCTCTTAATGGGCCCTGAGGCTGTTTCCAGCACTTGGGTGTTGCAATGTGCATGCTGACCACAGTACAAGCATGATATGCATGTGTCCTATCGAGAGATGCCATTCCTCAAGGGATGTACCTGAGAGAGGTACAGCTGGAGCCTCGATTCTTAGTTCCTTCCAGACACTTCATGCTGATTTCTGCTCTGCTTGTATTTCTGTACAGCATTCCTTTGCATTCCTTTTCCCTTGCGTCCTGGCCAGCATTTATCTTTTTTCCCAATCTGACTGGAGTAGCATGGGGTCTGAGTTTTAATTTACCTGGGCTTTATGGCTAAAGAGCATCAACAGTTTCTTCATATGCTTACTGGACATTTGAGACATGTCTGTTTGGTTCACTTGCCCATTTTTTGAGTGGTTGTTGGTGTTGGGTCCTGTATATATGTGTGTGTGTGTGTGTGTGTGTGTGTGTGTGTGTGTGTGTGCATGTGTTTGTTCTAGATTTTAGTCCTTTGTAGAAGGGTAGCTGGCAAAAGCCTTTCACTGTTCTGTAGATTGCCTCTTCACTCTGCTGAGTGGCCCTTTGCTGTGCTAAACTTTACTTTGATGTTGATTCTTAGTGTAATTTCGTGTCCAGAGGCTATGGGTCCCAGTGTTTCCCCGGTGTTATCTACACCTGGAACACATAGCCTGGAGAGAATTTCAAGCAGTATTTTTTGTCTTCTAGTTTTGCCTGAAATCCATCAAATAAAGTCAGATGTGGAATTTTCTATTTGTCTGCATCAGGTTGACACTCAAAAAGGTTCAGCTTTGGAGCAGTTCAGATTTTTGGCTTAGGGATGCTCAACCTATATTCTTTTACTTAATTTTTTTCTCTGTCTCTGTCTCTGTCTCTGTCTCTCTCTCTCTTTTGCAGTACTAGAGATCAAACTTGGAACCTTGCACTCACCAGGCCTGCATGGCAGCACTGAGCTACATCCCTGGCCTTCTTACACTTAATTTCTGTAGTACTTATTTTCCTAATTTTTGAAGTTGTATTTTAAGTGAATATTTCTTGAATTGGTTGGTAAATTGAAAGTAAACGAGGTTGTAAGGAAAGAAGGACTATAAAAATAAAGGGAACTTTAAAAATTCAAATACCGTATGAATTCTTAATTATTCATTGGAGTTTGTTAACCGAAACTGTTTTTGTTTGCCATTATGAGACAGGGTCTTACTAGGTAGCTCAAGCTGGCCTTGAACACATGGTGATTCTCCTGCCTCAACCTCCCGAGTCCTGGGATTACAGGTATGATCTGACTGGCATTGCTTTGAAGCAATTGTCTAAGAAGAGGATATACTTTATATAATGGTAACACAAGTATTACATTTAAGAAAATTAACATTCACTGTATAAAATCATCTAATATAGAATATATGTTGAATTTCCTCAATTCTTCTAAAAATATAGCTGGATTTTATTTTTCTTTATCTGGATTTCAGTTAAGATTTCTCTCTGTCTACCAATCTCTCTATTTCTGTGTGTTTGACTATGCATTTAGAAAGTATGAGTATATTATTTTTATTTGGGGGAATCTGAGAGAAGAGTGTGTGGAAAATATTTTATCTTTTTTTATTATACCAGTGGTTGAACATAGGGCTTTTACAGTGAGCAACATCCTCAGTTCTCTTTATTTTTTATTTTGAGACAGGGTCTTGCAAAGTCACTAAGCTGCCCACGCTGGCCTCAGTCTCCGGAAGGAAAGGATTACAGGTGCATAGCACCACCTTGCCTCTTTTTATCATTTTTACAACTTCTCTGTAAATTTGGAATATTTCATAGGAAAACTTTTTTAAAAGTAACCTGTAGGGGCTGGGGATTTAGCTCAGTGGTTCTGGTGCCTGTCTTGCAAGCGCAAGGGCCCGGGTTTGATCTCCGGTAACCACATACAATACTGGGCATGGAGACTCACACCCAGCAGCAATCAGTACCACACACCACAGTGCTGGGCATGGTGGCTCACGCCTGTAGTCCCAGAACTTGGGAGGCAGAGGCAGGAGGATTGCTGTGATGTGAGTTTGAGGCTGAGCCCAGGGCCAGCCTGAACCACAAAGTGAGACCCTGTCTCAAAAAAAAAAAAAAAAAGTAACCTGTAGGATAAGAACAGGTAGTGTAACTATGAATCATAAGTAACAGGGTAAATAAGGAAATCATGCAACATAAATGATATGATAATGTTAATGCTAAAACCAAAAATGTATTTTCCATATATACTGTACTAGTAATAAAAATGTGTTTATGTTATAGGATACTATAGAAGCAAGCAGCAGGGGAAAAGCCATGAGGATTAAAAGAAAAGATTTTATCTTGCATTGGTTATTTCTCTTTAGCTCTTAATTTAGAAGAACTTTCCCACTTTCCTGTGGTGGCTACTTTTTTTCTAGAGTCTTGAATAATTGTCCCACACTCTGGATTTTTCTACTTGTTTTCTTATTACTAGGTTTAGGGTGGTCAAGTTTGCAAATATATTGTGTTACTGTCAAAACAGTATTTGGAATGAAACCCTGAGGTTTCTCTGCTTGATAGAGTAGCTTCCCCAGAATTCTAGTACATAGAAAGTTTGGTTTTAAAATGATGATTCAATGAAATAAAAAGTATGATCCTATTAGCAACAAATACCATATATGTTTCTTAATTATGTTTTGTTGTAAAGACAAGGCTATGTCTTGCAGAATTTCTTTTTAAACCTTTTGAATACAAAGCTAATGATCCAAATACGTAATTTCTCCATCTTGCTCACCCAGTGAGTACTTGGGCACATGTTTGTATAGTTTCTTTGTACCCTGGTGAGTCCACAGTCACTGAGAGTACACACATTCAAAGTAAACATCAAGTAAAAGGACTCCAGATGAAGGGATGTGTTTGCCTATAACATGTGACATTCTGATGTTAAGTAATTTTCCTTCATTATTAACGTTGCCATACCAATGTATTTGATTACTAGTCTTCATCATTGTCTAAGTCCAGTCAGCTGCTGTAATAAAAAAAGAAAAAAACATAGACTGGCTGACTTATAAAAAAAAGAAATTGTTTTCTCAGAGTTTGGGAGCCTGGAAAGTCCAGGAATAAAGCTCTAACACACTTCGTGTCTGATGAGAACTCATTTCTTGGCTTATAGATGGGACCTTCTCACTGTGACCAAAGGGACAAGGGAAGCCAAAGGGAAAAAGCTGTTTTTCTCTTTCCTCTCAAACTCAATATGGAGCAATTCTGGGACACTGAGAAGCCCCAGCTCAGCAGTCCTCCAATGCTCACCCACCAGCTGTCCTATGACTCAGTTACAACCTGACCTTGTCTACCTGAATTTCATGGTGGATCCACAGGCTAAAGACTTGAGGCATGCCAACTTTGATGCTACCTGCAAGTTGGTGTCCAGGATTTCTGTGGAGCAGGCTATAAATGAGAGGTGATCCCTGCCTCAGGCTTGATTACTTTCCTGGGATGGCTCACAAAACTCAAAAAGACATTTGACTTACATTTAGTTTATTATAAAAACTACTTACATGATAAAAATGATAAGGCAAATTAAAAGATGCATAAAGAAGGGATGTGGGAGTGATGGGGGACATCCACCCCCTCTCAGGGTGCAAAACTGTGTCCTTGCCTCTACAAGCTCTCACATCTCATGGTCCAAGCATGTTGACAAAGTTTCATCTCCAGAGAACCTTCCCCCACCGCTTTCCTGGAGGTTGGTATATGGAGCTGAAATTTCTGACTCTCTTATCTTCCATGCACTTGGTTTTTGGATAAGAAGCCTCATCTTGAGGCTATGTAAGGGTTTTTCCCTAAGGCATCTTATTGGGTAAGTTCAGGTGTTACTAAGGAGCATATTACAAAAAGCAAAAGACATTCCTACCTCTTGGGAAATTCTTAGCATATTAAGAACTCTGCAGCAAAAGTTAGGGAGAAAGACCAAATACCTGTGTTTCTCTAAAAATAAAACCTAACTAGAAATGTCTTGGTGTTACCATGGTGATGCCCATAGCATACAGAAGATTATAATTCACTATTATTCCTGTGTCCTTGCTTGGTGGCTACCGGTGATTGTAAGGCAAGGTGTTATCTATGGCTGTAACCCTGAATGTGCCCAATCTTGTCTGCAGTAAGGCAACATAATTGGGGCTGGCACTTTTGGTCTCAGCTTTCAGAGTGTTTCATTTTCTATTAGGTCATACGTTTAAGAAGCCGGTATATTTCATACTGTCCCATCGCACCAACCCCATTTGTGAGGTTCTGCCTGCAGGACCAAACCATCTCCCAAAGACATTGACCCTGACACCATTATTTTAGGGGATTAACATTTCAATAAATAAATTTGGAGAAGGATACAAGCATTCCTTCTATGGCAGCAACTCAACATATGGAATAAGCAAAGTTCCCTATGATTTCTTCTAAGTTTTATAGAGTTATCAATGAAGCTGGAATGAAATTGATCATGTTTTTAAATAATTAGTGAATTAACCTGAACATAACAGAACTGGACTCTTTTTTGTCAACGTTATAATGACTGAGTCACATTTACTGGATCACCATTAGGGTTATTTCTCATTTATACCACTAAAGTTTGAGATTCCACCCTCACTTTTATCTCTTGATTAAATCATTGCATTTTAAAAGTATTTCATACTTAATAAATGGTTATTGAAAAACAGGACAATATCAAGTTCATTTAAATAATATGGAATGGGACAAAAAGAAATTAAAGAGGCCATCGACTATATTCTTTCAGCACAAAGGCTGTCTTCTATATACTAATTGAAAACCTATGCTATTTCTCTCCTGTCCTTCCTCTTCTTCCTCTTTGCCTCCGCTCCTCTTCTTTTCCTCACTTCCTCATTCTTAACATCTTCACGGTGCTCATGAACAGGTTCAGTTGATATTTCCCTAATTGCACAGAGCATAGACCCTTTTCCCACCCTCCCCTGATACACCTTTCCCAATCTGTAGTGATTACTGTTTTGCTTTGAAATCAACTTTTTGAAGATTTTCCATTTTTGAGAGAACAGGTCTGGCTTAATCCACTTATTATAATGTCATCCGGTTGATCCATTTTGTGGAAAATGATAAGATTTCATTCTTTTTACAATATAGTACGTCACTATGTGTATGTGCTGCACTGTCTTTAGTCTTTCTCCTGCTGACGGCTCCTCAGCCACTGTGAGTAAACATGGACGTGCAGGTGCCTCTTTGGCATTCTCATTTTAATTCCTCTGGACAGATGTCCAGGAGTGGGACATCTAGATCATGCATTAGATCTACTTTTAAAATATTTGTAATGGTCCTCTCCCAAGGGATTTTTCTATGGTCTCTTGAGTAAATCATTGCTTTATCAGGATATTTCATTTTTAATTTAAGTTCTTTCTAATGGTAGCAAAGACAGTAGCTGTCTGAAATTGAAAACCATCAAGTTTGTGCTCAAGTTCTCTACCACAGGCAAAATAAGCAAAGCTTCTTTAGGCTTTCCGCATGGAGCTTGTTTCCCAAACCTTTAATCATTTTTATGGCTTTCTTTTAAACTCTCTCCAAGCTCTCTGTCTTCTTTTAGATGCAAAGCCCAGAATTAAATATAGTATTTGAAAGGATATGATTAGTACCAAACTCAGGGGACAATTACCACACAGTCCTAAAATTCTCTGTTCTAAGCGTTGTTGATAGTTTTCAGAACTTACCAGACTTTCCAGAGAATGAAGCTGCCAAGTCTTAAATGTAATATGCTCATGTTTAAAACCGTTTGTGACCCAGGTCCACCTGGTCAAGACTGAAGGCAGCAAAATTCAGCTGCCCATTGAACGTTACTTTTAGTAGAGATAAGCTTCAGAGACAATCGTAGAAGTGTGAGATGACTCACATGAGAACCCTGTGCATCCACGTCTGAAGGTCTAGTTATTGCACAATTACAGACCCAAAATAGCTGATGCAAATTTATATTTCCGCTTACTCCAGAATTAACCAAACAACCCACAACAGCAGCGCAATCTTGATGAGCCTACGCTAAAGTACTCTCACACTTATTGAAAAATGTTGCCTTTGGCCTCATTTCACAGGAACCGGATGTCCTCTTTCTAGGAGTTTCATTAGCTAACTTGAGCTAGATATATAAATTCTCTCAAAACATAGACTAAAACTTTAAAAGAAAACAAGTAGGCTTTATTTGATGGAGGTTATGTATTCTTAAATTTTATCTATCAATCATACTCCTATTGATCAATTTCTTTATTAGCATTTGAAATGAAATTTTAGATTTGTTTCCCAGGAAGAGAAATGTAATTCAGTAAGGAAACAAACTCATTAATGCACTGACCTATGGAAGCATATTTCAAAGTAAATGGTATTTTTATTTAAAATATTAACATTCAGGTAAGTTAAGTGCCAATGCAGTCAAATCTGCTAGTTATTCTTATATTTAGAAGAACGTTCAAAATCCAAAAGAAAAACAACTACTCATTTGAACTTAGGACAAATTGAAGTCTCCCTTAGTACCCCATTCCCAGGGCTGTAATATTTACTTCAGGCTGCCCAACCTGAGCGTCCTGGACTGTCAGGCATGCACCTGGCTTTTGAGGAGGATTTTTTTGTCATTTTAAAAACAAAATGAAAATAGAAAAGCACAGCAGGCAAGAAAATGAATACAGCAGTAAAAATAAACATATTTCCTGAAAGTCATCATTTCTATAAATGATTTCCCTGAATTTTAATTTTATAAATAAGATTTTCAGTGTATACTTTCTTTCCCCAAAGGAAAAAAAATTTAAATACATTTTTGAGCCTACTTGTCTTATTTTCAGATATCTTTTCAGATACCATCCAAGAAAGTTTGTCTTTATATCAGCATCTTACCCCAGGGCTGAGGATTTAGCTCAGTGGTTCTGGCACCTGCCTCACAAGGGCAAGGTCATGAGTTTGCTTGCTCCATCCTCTTCTCTGATGCTGCTTCTCCAGGGCAGGAGCCTGGTTGGTGACACAATGCAGAGTTCTGATCTACTGGATTCTTTCACATGGGAGGAAGAGGGGAGTGTGGGCCCGCCCTGTGGCTTGGAATGCACAGGAGGTGGACAGCTGCAAATGGAAACCTGGTCTTTGGATCATCATAAAGATACATTCACCTGGCGCTGGGAATTTAGCTCAGTGGTTTCAGTGCCTACCTGGCAAGCACAAGTCCCAAATTGAATCTCCAGTAACCACATACGACAATGCTGGGCATCGTGACTCACACCCACCAGCTATCAGTACCACACACTACAGTGTGGTGGCTCATGCCTGTAATCCCAGAACTCAGGGGAACAGAGCCAGGAGGATTGCTGTGAGTTTGAGGCTAGCCTGAGCTACATAGTGAGCTCCAGGCCAGCCTGAACTACAAAACAAGACTCTCAAAAAAAGATACTTTCACCTGGATGGAAAGATCAAATATTCTCTATGTAACAAGGTGTCCACGTGATTTATATTTCCGTATTTACTCATATTATGTGGGCTTCCATTGTACCCATGCCCTGAGCCCACAGACAGCTGGCATCCCGCAGCCGCCCGCTCCCGAGGCGGTGTGAGGACCCAGAGGCCCTCGTGCTCTGACGCTCTAGCCGCACGGACTCGGCCGCCTGACCCTCCGGAGCACACGTGGGGCCGCATCCTAAATCCCCCGTAGAAACGCTTGTCTAAACGAGTTGAAACAGACACTGCTGTCACCAGGAAATGCTTTGTATAAGAGCAAACATCCTACCAAGATGCTCCCGCCACTGTGGTCACTCAGAAAATTACCGGGGACTCGCGCTCTCTCCTGGGACCTGCGGGAGGACTGACCCACTCCGCTGCACCGCCGTGGGTCTGCCCTGTCTCCTGCCCTTGCTGGCGTCCTCTCTGACCCCATTTGTGCTGCTGGCAGAGGCTCGTCTCCCAGACGAGGGCCTCTAAATGGAAGGCATTAAGTGTCCCCCAAACAAAGTCATAGAACTACTACTATGTCCTCTAGGATGCTTAAAGGTGCAATAACGCTGCAATCATATTCGAAGTCAAGAGGAAGTGGGGCGAAGGTTCTGAGAAAGGAGGTGCGTGTGTTTACTGAGTCTCTGGACTCTCCTTGCGGCCACAGGAGTCTCTTCCTTCCTTGTCTTCCAGGCGCTGCAGAGAGCGGAGAGCCGAGTTCCCTGAGCTTGCGACACCTGCAGCTGGACTCTGTCCGGGGGCGACACGCGGAGCTCAACACCCAGAGCGCTGGCCGCCAGGGCAGTCGCCACGTTTGGACTGTGACGAGTACAGTCTGGAGTTGGACAGGTGCCGTGACTATTCCCTGTCCTCCCCCTTCCGTGACCCAGGGCTGATCTCACCGTCTCCCTCCACGCCAGACACGCTCACTCTAATAATAGACCACGGGCCAAGTCACGTCATTGACTGTTACACGGAGTCCTCAGCTGTTCCCGTGACAGCTCTGCAGAGACCTCCTGGAATGTGCAGGGTCATCAGTGACCAATTTTAGCTGCTATGACACCAAGGACATTCTGCTGACCTTTACTGACCTGTCCTTAGGATGCATAATACGATGGGGAAGGAAATGTAGGGAAAGCTCTGCTATGGGTCGTGTGCAGTAAGACTTATACACACATACACATGGCCTGAGTATATTCATATACAGCATATTACAGCTGTGGGTGGATCTCAGGGGTAGGGCATGTGCATAGCGTGTTCCAGGCTCAAGGGTCCATCCCCAACACCAAGGCTCCTCTTATTATTATTAATGATCAATGTCTCGATACAAGTGAGTTAAATATTGGGACTAAAATTGATTTGGGGGCTCAATGTGTTCATTTATTTATTTATTTTGAGACAGAGTCTCACTTTGTAGTTCAGGCTGGCCCTAAACTCACTATGTCGCCCAGGCAGGCCTTGAACTCACAGCAATCCTCCTGCCTCTGCCTCCCGAGTGCTGGGATTTTATAGGCATGAGCCTGGTTTAAATACTTTTTCTTGAGCAATTTAGCCTTATATAAAAGCTGACCAGAAAATACAGATTTTGCATAAGCTCTTTAGCCCCTTTGTGGATTCTTCTATTAATAATACTCTCGTTGGTGAGCTACATTTGCGATAACCATGAGCTTGTGTTGGTAATGATTACTATCCGTGATTACTAATTAAAGTCCACTATTTACAGTAGGGTGCCGCCTGGACTCACTAGATTTTGACAAATGTACAATGACAGATGTCCACCATTACAATCTCATAGAATAGTTTCCCTGCCCTAAAAATCCGTGCTGTGGCAGTTCTCCCTCCCTCCCTCCCTTCTTGCCCCACGCTCTGGGCAACCACTGATCTGTTTACTTACTGTCTCTGGGCATAATTTTACCTCAGATCATTTGAATCATGTGGTGTGTAAGCTTTTCTTACCTTAGCATTTATTGTGAGAGAAAATAAACCTCTCTGTTTTTAAATCTCTTCCTCCTACACAGATGTATAAATACTGTATGTTTCTCTGATATGAGAAACTGAAAATGTAAATGCATTCAGAAATGTATGTTAGATATTGTACAATAGAAACTATTCACAAGGAAATGGGATAGGGGTAAATACTGAGGGGAAAGAAAAAAATGTGCTGGTAATAAGAAAATGGAAACAAAGCTTACGTATATAGGGTGTGGGGGTTGTAGGGTGGGTAGGAGAATGGGAAAAAGTGAGAATCAAGTCATGTCATGTAGTGGCACAAATTATCAATGTTGAGTGTGATTATGAATTGTACATAAAATATACCTATTTCATAACAATAAAAAAATCTCTTTGTCCTCGACAAGTTAGTAGCTCTATTACATTAATAAGAGGTTTACTTCTGGATGAGGCTGTGAAAGAATATCACTTACAATACTTATGTTTAGGTGTTTAAAGTTATCATTTCTGGGTAAATAAATATATATATGGCACATTCTTAAGCTGACAAAATGCACAAGGACCAGAAGTAATCTTGAGATTAATAGAGGGTTGATATATAGTGCCACTGGCAGCCGGACACAGCTGTAGACAAACGTTCAGACACAACTCCATCCATCTGGATAGGTGAGTTTGGGTGGGAAATCCAAACCAAAGGAAGTCTATTTTTAGAGGCACCATTAGTGATGGTAAGATATAATGTGGAGTTAGGGACATAGCTCAGTCATAAGGTAGTTTCTTAGCACGGGTGAGGTTGTGAGAGGAGGTCGATAGAAGGAAGTTAGGTACTGGAGCCATGCCTCCTAGGGGCCAAGGATAGAGCTCACAGGCACTGCACTTGCCTTGCAAGTACAAGGTCCAGAGTTTGATCCCCAGTACCATAAAAAAACAAAACAAAACAAAACCAAAAAACAGGATATTTGGAATCAGCCTTTTCCTGGTTTTTTTTTTTTTTTTTTTGTCTGTTCTAGCTACCAGACCTCCAATCATGATGCTCCTGCCACGATGTACTATGGTACCACAGATCGGAAGGCAGGGGGCCCAAGTGGACTGAAATGTCTGAATCGATGAGTCAAAATAAACTTTTCCTCTTTAAAGTTGGTTGACTCAGGCATTTTGGTATAGAGTCATAAAACTGATTAATACATGTGAGTGTCCAGGAAATCTCAGGAAGCCAGGCTGTAGGCCTGAAGAATCCCACTGGTTAGATCGAGCAGCATCAACCAAGGAGCCTCAGGCAACAGAAGATAAGTTTTGCCAAGATCATTCAATAAATCTACATTAGGAACTCTTATTTTGTAAATACATTCTATCTCAAAGTTTTTATTTTTCATTTTTATTTTTGGTACCAAGGATCAAATTTGGGATCTTGTGGATGTGAGGTAGGTGCTAGAACCACTGAACTAAATCCCCAGCACTTGAGGTTTTTAAATTTTACTATAAGGTTTCTCTCTACTTCTATACTGTTACCTGGTTGTGTGTTGCATTAAATTTACTTCAAAGGGAAAAATGCCTTTTCAGATTGTCTTTGATATCTGCTGATATTTACTGGATCCAGCATGGCAGTAAAGGAGTTTCATGTGTATTCTCTCATGTCATCAATGAAACATGTGAGGTTGTTATGAACATTAAGTTCACGCCTACCCTCCCAGCAGCCTATAAATTGGTTACTGCTACAAGATCCATTTCACAAATGAAGAACGTTCCCAAGGACCGGTAGCAGTGAGTGGGCAGAGCCAGGGTGGGAACGCAGGTTTAATTCAAAGCACGAACTCTCCGCCGTGGTGCTCTATCTGGAGGAAATACAAGGCAAAGTCTCCTCAGAGCACAAGCTCACGAAGGGAAGCCCCAGTCACAGCAGCATGAGCTGCACGGCCCCGCCGGATCTCTGCGCCACGTTCTCCATAGTGCAGAGATGGAGACGGAGTCCAGCTCTGGGTCACATGTTCTGTGGCAGGGCCCGGAAAGCAGAGGACTTTGGAACCTCAGGCAGCTATTTCTGCCAGACCTCCCACTCTGGTGAAGTCCACGGAGCTCTTGTCCACGGTCAGTGCTTTGCTCCCTCTTCTCTCCCTGAAGTAGGACACTGCAGTTCTCTGAGGAAGAATCCCACATCTGAAGTTATTACTGAACTATAGCTGGCATTTTAAGCCTCATGTAAAATTTTCTAAATGTCTGATCTTGACATAAAACGCATGAGGAACACCAGACAGTTGCCATAGCACCTAACATAGCATCCCCAGTGCACGACACCTTCCTAATATAATTTTACTAATAAAAATAGAAAGCCAAGAGAGTGGTGAATATGGGTGAAAATATTGAAAAAAATAACACATACTTCATTTTATTTTGACTACTATTGAAGACATTATCTAACTCCTGCCAGTATCACAGTCGTCATCATTATATTCACAAGTGACACTAGCCTCTATCTGCCACATCCAAGACTGTCAGCTACAAAGAGATGATAGTTAGAACTAATGTTTGGTCCCATGCTCAGCCCCGAGTATGTGTATGGTGTCAGGGTCAACAGGGGGCTGAGGGAGAACCTGAAAATCACTAAGTCTGCATCCCTCAATAGCAGCACACACACACACACACACACACACACACACTCACACACACACACACACACACACACACACACACACACACACACACCCTCTTTCTACATGGAATGACAAGATGCCCAACTCTGTCATTGTCTACTTGGTCTTTAGCTTCCATTCTCCAGTTACCTTTGGATAAAATCCTAGAAGAGTCCCTTGAGTGAGTATGAATTTCCTTTTTGCTGTTTATCATCAAAGCCCTTTATTTATTTGTACAGAGAAAGAAAAAAAAGAGAAGCTGCCACTCTCCAGAAGCTGTCCTGAATTGAAGAGGCTGTGTTATTTTGCTCTTAGACTTAACCAGTCTCACTGAGTTTCAGACTCAGGCAGTTACCCTGAGCCTGAGACGCAAGAAGACAAAACAGAAGAGCTTGAGCTTCGTAGTCTTGTTCCAGCAGACAGCAGCATGGCCATCGTGTGACTCGACACCAAACTTTCTCACCTGCGAGTCCAGAACCGTTGGCACTTCCTGACAGCACCCAGTGCAGCACAAACTCCCCCCCGCCAGGCCATTCTCTCCCAAGTCACCCCATCAGCTCCCTCCAGCACCCCTAAGCAGGACACCCTACGATTCTCTTAGATGCCAGGATCAGTGAACGGCTTACTCAAGAGGCCTTTGAGATGTTCCAGTGTTTTACCTGTTTGTTTTTCCTCCTGTTTCTCCCGTAGAAGGTAAGCTCAGAGGGTGGGATTATGCCTATCTTTTCTGCTATATTCAAAGTATCTAGTTTTTATTGGGAACAGGACAGATGGTCAGTATTTCCTAAATGAATGAGTGAGTTCATGGGGAAATGGATACAGGCTCTGATTTTCACTATCTCTTATATTCAGAAAGAAGTCATTTAGGTAGGAACTATGTATCTCATAAATAGTAGTACACACAGGAAAATGTACACAAAAGCACTTTGCAAACTGTACTTAAGCCTATCATGACATTACTCTTAGCAGTAATGATATTTGACTCCTAAGTTTGGATTTCAACTATTGCCACAACCAACTATGGAAAAACTTGCATATTTCATCTCTTACATTCTATTATTTTAAAAATAAATTCTCTTGTTGTGATCTTTAAGCACAAAAGTAATACATATCTCAGTATTTGGAAACTTTGTAAAATACAGACAAACGTAAAAAAGAAAATGAATCACAACCTATCCCCAAAGCAGACCCCTTTCCCTCAAATCCAGGTTTAGGATTCCTGGTTTGAAGTCAAGGTTCATTTTTCAATACGGAAGAACTTGAAGAGAGATGTGAAGTATTATCATCAAAGATCTCTTTTTCCACAGCTGGTGGAAGTTCTTTCATTCTCTCTTTTTAAAGTTGTCTTTATTGATAAAAAATAATTACCCAAAGCCTAATGATATAAAAATTACACACATCAGTGCTGGGGTTTTAATGCTAAAAAGCAAAAGTGTTGATACCTACAAATGAGAATGAAAACCACATATAGACACTAACATTGTTTATTGCTATTATTGCTCCCTAGATATGAAGTCACTGTATTTACAGATGATGTTAATTATGTGTTAGCCTTATAAAATTTGGGTTATTACAAGTCTAGCATGTCGTAACACTCTGGTAACCATCTGGTCTACCTAATAAATCCCAGGAATCTCTATGATGTCACTGGCAGCCAATCAGAGCTTCTGTTGACACATAGTTCCTCCACTGAATAACTGTTTCCTTCCCACCATGCCCTATCATGTTCTGAGCCCAGTTCTGTGAGAATTGAATGAATAGCCCCATTCTGGAGAGCTCCTTGTGAATTACCACTGTAATAAGCACATTTGATAAGGTCCAATAAAAGCAAAGAAATTAGCATTTATCTAATTTGGGCAAACTTATAGATCCATAACTTTATTCGTTTCTTTAAAATATTAAAAGAGTTCTAAATCCCCTTTGCTGTCTTCTGGAAGTCCCAGCAGGAACCACTGCAAAGATCACAAAGTTCAATACAGCAGGGGCATGATGGCAACATCACATATGTGAGACTGTCTAGTTTCAGATTTACCATGGCCAGACTGTATGCTGTTTGTTTGTTTGCTTGTGTATTAAGGATTGAACCCAGGGCCTTAGCTCTGAGCTTCAGCCCCAGCCTTTTTAACTTAATTTTAAGATGCTCTTAGTGTGAGCAGTGAAGTGATTGATCCTAAGTTTCAAATTTTCCAGGCGGTAAATTCCACGTGGTATATCTTAAAATGTTGTTGAATGCAAGATTCTAGTTATCACCAGCATAAATAGCCATTCTTTCAGTGAATCACCAGGATCTTTATATATAAAGTGTCCATTTTTCTCTTCCTTAAAAGTTGATATATCTCTATCAGAAATGAAACATATAGAATAATACTTTCCTGTCCGTAGTGCAAAGTTTTCAGACTGGTCTCAGAAATTTCCCTCAGAAAACCACCTAAAGAGCCAGGCAGGGTGGTGCTTGCCTGTAATCTCAGAAATTGGGAAGCTGAGGCAGGAGGCTTAGTTCGAGGCCAGCCTGGGCTACACAATGAGTTCAAAGCCAGGGACAGGAAGACACACACACAGACACAGGCTCCCTCTCTCTCTCTCACACACACACAGGCACAAGCACACACAACACAGGCTACATCTTCCTGAATAAAATGCCTTAGATTCCAGACTATGCCCTGCCCCTTACTGTATGCTTTGTGCCTCAGTTTCCTTCTTTGTAAAATGGTGGTAATATTATATATACCTTATAAAATAGTTGTGTGGTTTCGAGACCAGGACTTGGAACGCACAAGTGTTCGGTAAACCTCAGTCTTTATTACATAGGTTTTTAATCCAGAAGTGTTTTGTTAAAAATGTTTTCTAGCCTCACATGGTGGCACTTACCTGTAACCTCACTCAGCACTTGAGAGGCCGAGGCAGGGAGATGTCTGTGACTTTGAGACCAGCCTGGGCTACAAAGTGAATTCCACGCCAGCCTGAACTAGACAGTGAGACATAGTCTCAACCTTCCCTGGAAAATAAAAAGTTTCCTGTGGCAATGGCAATTATACATATATATATTTATTATGATACTAGAGACTGAACTGAGTACCAGCTTCCGTATTTTTTGTATTTTTAGTTTTGAGACAGGGCCTCAATAAGAAGCTAAATTGGCTAGGTAGGGTATGAACTCACTATCCTCCTGCCTCAGCCTCCCAGAGTGTTTTTTATTTATTTACTTTCTAAGTATTTCTTTATTTATTTACTATGATATTGCAGAGTGAACCCACAGCTTCGCACATGATAGGCATCCTCCCATTTTTTTAAAAATTATTTTTTAGGTAAGGCTTACTCATCTTGATTTTTATTGAAGAAATAGAATTCCAAGTGAGAATTCCTTCCTCTTCAGAAGATTTTTCAGTAATGGTTTTAGTGTGGTTAAAAGATTGTTTCCTGGGGCCGGAGAGTTAGCTCAGTGGTTCTGGCGCCTGTCTCACAAGAGCAAGGGCCCGGGTTCGATTCCCTGGTAACCACATAACAATACTGGGTGTGGAGACCCCACACCCAGCAGCAACCAGTACCACATACCACAGTGCCGGGCATGGTGGCTCACGCCTGTAATCCCAGCACTCGGGAGGCAGAGGCAGGAGGATTGTGATGTGAGTTTGAAGCTGAGCTCAGGGCCAGCCTGAACCACAAAAGCGAGACCCTGTCTCAAAAAAAACCTAAAAAAAAAAAAAAAAAGATTGCTTCCTGAGTCTAATACTGATTTTCTCAAGTATCAAATACTGCCTGATAGAATGTATTGACATGCAGGGGGACCATGAAACTAATCAATACCTGGTTGCAGTTGCTGCGTTACAAAGTCCGATCTCCCAGAGCTGGTAAAGCGACTCACCACATATCTGAGTCACTGTCACCGCCCAACGCTCCCAGTTAATCCCCTTCTTAGAAAACGTCCAAGTAAATGACACAGTGTGGTATTTTTATGTCCCTGACCTCACTGGGAGAGCTGGAGAGACAGAAATCTCTTTCTGAAGAAAACAAAAAGGAAAAACAAGAAAGCACAATCAAAAACAATGTCCTTCAAAAAAGAGGAAGTTGGTATTTTACACCAGCTATTCTGAGAGGTTTGTTTCCCTATCCCTGGGCTGGCAGCACCATGAGTGCCTGAAATGGGAAGAAGAGACTGTGTTTAGATTAGAAAAAAGAGGAAGCACCAACCCTGCTTAAGCAGAAGCTGTTTAGCCGGTGATAATTCTGCACAGAATGACTACAGGAAAGTTGCAAGTCCAGCAAAGCGAGTCCAGTGGAGCCAAGAAGCCTTAACCCTGACAATGGGAACGGTCCCGGGTCCGTACAGGCTCCTCCACCTCAACCTCGCCCTTCAGAGAGGTGATGTCCAGCACTCCTAGAACGAGGCAGTTTGCAGTTTCAGTGCCTTGCTTTTAATGAGAAGATAGGTGTGACTTAATTCACTAATCTACGAGCAACCTGCACTGATGTAAGAGGTGAAGGCTGCCAACATTTCGAAAGGCCAAGGTTGGAAGGTCCCAAGTTCGAGTCCAGCTTGGACAATTTACTGAAACTGTCTCAAAATAATAAAATAAAGCAGGCTCAGTAAGAAGACTGTCAGTCTGGTCCCCAGTGAGACACACACACACACACACACACACACACACACACACACCCATACCCCCCCCCACACACACACGCACGCACACAACACAGTAAAGGAATAAAAGAGACACGTTTTCAAGGAAAAAGATAAGGAAAAGCTTTTGGAGAAGAGAGAGAGGAAAATGTTTTGTGTCGTGGATACAGACACTGGGAAAGACCACACCCAAAAGAACTAGAAAAAGGATAAAAGCTTGATGAAGATAAGAGAGAACTGGGGCTGGTCCAGGTGGCACCCGATTGTGTTGGTACTCTGCCTGCTAACTCCTCCTTCCTTCCATCCTTCCTCCATTTCATTTTTCTTTCCAGACAGTGTCTCACCATGTAGTCCAGGATAGCCTTGAACTCACTATGTAGACCAGGTTGGTCTCAAACTGAGCAATCCTCCTGCCTCAGCCTCCCGCGTGCTACGATTATAGGCATGTGCCGCTACACATGGCTAATTCTTTCTTTTATTTTTATTTTATTTTTTAAATCTTATTTATTTATTTATTTTGAGACAGGGTCTCGCTTTGTACTTTAGGCTAGCCCCGACCTCAGCCTCAAACTCGCATACTCACATCATAATAATCCTTCTGCCTCTGCCTCCCGAGTGCTGGGATTACAGGTGTGAGCCACCACGCCTGGCATTGTGGTATGTGGTACTGATTGCTGCTGGGATGAGTCTCCATGCCCAGTATTACATGTGGTTACCAGGGATTGAACCCGAGCCCTTGCACTTGCATGACAGGCGCCAGAACCACTGAGCTAAATCCTTGGCCCCTAATTCCTTCTTTGAATAGAGGGTTATACATAAAACTCACCATGAAGCTCAGCAATCTGAAGTGTTCATTCAGTATTTTAAAATGCATTTATTGAGTTGTGCAACTATTACCGTAATAATCTAATTTTAAACAGTTTCGTCAGACGTAAAAGAAACCCCATATCCATTAGCAGTCCTTTCCCACTTCTCCATTCTCCGTCCAGACTCAGGCAACCACTAATTCAGAGTAATCTAATTTCTGTCTCTTCTGAACCTTGTACAAAAATGCAATCCTACAAGCATGGTGACTTGCTGCGTAGGTTAACGTTCGGAAAGTTCACCCACATTAAAACATGAAGCCATGTAACAGGCTGATATTCAGTCCACTGGGGCTCACATTTCATGTATCTGTTCATGAGAGGAGGTGTTTTCTCTTCTTCGTGGAAATGTGACCGTTAATGTCTCAGCCTTGTGGGGCCACATTTTCCCAGCCCTTCCACCCACACTGAGGAGTGGGATTTCTGGGTCACAGTCACTCTGTATTCATATCTCAGGCATCTACCCGATGCGCCCCGAAGCGTCTGCATATTGCCACATTTCCACCTGGAATGGACATGGCCTCTAACTTCCCCCAGTGGGCAACACTGGTTATTTGTTAATTTTAAATTTAATGAAACATAATTCAAACACAAGGCAATCCACTCACTTAAGGTCCACACCTCACCGTCTCTTCGTGTACACGCTCGGGTGGGCGGGCACCTCCGCCACCAGCTGCAGAACGTTTTCATCACCCTCCAAAGCGGACCTTCCTCAGATCTCTTTCTGCTTCTCCAGATTTTCCCTCCCTAGCCGGAGGCAGCCACTACCTATCGATCTGTGCCTCTTTGATATAGATGGTTCTGGGGTAAGAAGTTGTAACTAACTGTGGTTTTGATTTACATGTTCCTGGAAACTCGAGCAATATTTTTTAATATGCTTATTAGCCAATCCGGTAGTATTTTGTCTGAAGAAATATCTATTTTCTTTGCCTATTTTAAAAATTCAGTTTATTTTTTTGTTGAATTATCAAAGTTCTATGTATAAACATTATGGACAATCCCTTTATTGAATACATGACTTGTAAGCATTTTATATCATTTGCGAGTCATTTTTTTGTTTTGTTTTGTTTGAGACAGGGTCAGGCTGTCCTTGAACTCACTATGTAGTCCAGGCGAGCCTGGAACCCATGGCAATCCTCCCTCCTGAGTGCTGGGATTACAGCCATGAGCTACTATACCCGGCACTGTTGTGTGTGATACTGGGGATTGAACGGGGGACCTTGCAGTTGCCAGGCAGATGCCAGAACCACTGAGCTAAATCTCCAGCCCTCATTTCTTTTTGCTTAGTTATTCATTCTTTGGTCCACTCCTCGACCCTGAGAACTCTTTAACCCAGTTGGAGGCCACATCTGGCACATCTTTCTTAGGCCTGAGTGAAGTCATGTAACCCTTCCCCCACTTTTTGCTTTTCTGAACTAAATTTGAATTTATGATCCTCTTGTTTCAGCTCCAAGCGCTGGGATTAGAGGTGCAGATAGCCATGCCTGGCTAACCTTTCTCTTTGAAAAAAAAAAAAAAAAAATTTTAAGGCAGCCAGTTTAATAGTCCATTTCCGTTTCCTCATGTTTCTTTTCCCCTAAAAGTAAGTGCTGGTCCATTCATCTGCTCTAAAGCAGGCTTGTATTCCTCCAGAAAATAAATGCTCAGAGCACCGTGAAGAGTCCTGTACTGGAATGCAGCAGGGCTTGTTTATTCATAACACATAATTTATTCAGATTTTTGCTTGGGAAAGAGTTTTAGACATTTAATCCAAAAATACTTTGTTGTTGTTGGCAGCGCTGGATTCAGTACCCAGGGCCTTGGCACTGAGCTTCACCTCTGTGTTACCCCCAAGTCCGCTACCTCATCCCACTCCACTTTTCGAGACAGTCTGGCCGAAGTCCTGAATTGCCCAGGCTGTGCCTCAAGCTGCATCCTCCTGCTTCAGCCTCCTAGAGTGCTGGGATTAAGGCACTGACCACCACCTGGGGTTTTAAAACTATTGTTTTTTTTTCAAGAATACTGAAATTGGCCAGGGATTCAGCTCAGTGGTTCTGGCACCTGTCTTGCAAGTGCAAGGACCCAGGTTCAATCCCTGGTTAACCACATTCAATACTGGGTGTGGAGACTCACACCCAGCACCAATCAGTACCACATACCACAGTGCTGGGCATGGTGGCTCACGCCTGTAATCCCAGCACTTGCGAGGCAGAGGCAGGAGGATTGCTGTGATGTGAGTTTGAGGCTGAGCCCAGGGCCAGCCTGAACTACAAAGCGAGACCATATCTCAAAAAAAAAAATGTGTATATATATATATATATATATATATATATATATATCCCAATGCTCAGGAGGCTGAGGCAGGAGGATCAGCCTGGGCTACATAACTTAAGGCCTGTCCAAACTACAGTGAGTCCTTGCCTCAAAAAAATTATTTGGGCAAAATGGTTAAAATACAGAAAGTAGGTAAGAATTGTGCTGTGTTTGTTTCTCCATGGTTACTACATAAACCATAGGGTGAATATTGTCCCAAAAATGAGATCCAAAATACTTAGTAATCTGTAATTCAAGCACCAATTAAACTGGGCATGGTGGCACACACCTGTAATCTAGGCATTCACTTGGGAAGAGGAGGCAGGAGGATTGTAGATAGATCAGTTAATTAGATATCTTGTAGGCAGTTGGACAGGGCCAGCCCTTCAGGAGCTAACAGGCAGGATAATGTAAACACATTCACTGAGGCCAGAATTGTAAGAAGAGAGACAATTTTACCACATGTAGGATAAATAGAAGTGATTGATATTCTAAATAGGTGTTAATCACCTGGGGAGGGGCCCAGGGTCTTACCCACCTCTTCCAGGAAAATGTCTGACTGAAAATCCTGTGTACTTGCTCTGTGACTTGTTTCACCACTGGATCCCCATCTAATCAATATTGCCTAAGCGTCTACTATCAAAATCTTACTGGTTGATCATAGTTTTGTCCACCTTGTGATTTCCCACTGGATCAATATTACCCAAGGGATTGAACTTGCCATCTTACTGGTTGACTATAGTTTTGTCCTATCCTGACACCTCACCTCATGGCTTTGCTCCATAAAAACCCCTTGAAAACAGGATCCCCAGCAACCCATGATCAAGGGCCCCTTCTGTCTCTCATAAGCAGAAGCTATCTTTCTCTTAATAAATTTTCTCTGCTCTTAACTTCCATCGTTCCTAGAATTACTTCTTGGATTTTAGAGAATACAGACTCACACTTTGGATATCTGGCAGGTTTGGGAGTCGCATCAATTCCTCCTAGCAGAAGGATTGCCTTGGGTTCAAGGCCAGCCTGGGCTACATAGTGAGTTTGAGGCCAGCCTGAACTACAGAGGGAGACCCAGTCTCAAAAACCAAATCAGAAAAACCAACAATAACAAAGGAAAGAGCACCAGTTAATCAGAAAGGGCTCAAGCCCTAGAGCTGGGGTTTTCTGGGTGGTGATGGAGATAATCCAAGATGGTACAGGAAGGGGCACAGAGGCTGGGCAGTGGGGGGGGGGGTTGGAGGGCATGGCATGTTGGAATAAGTATATTATTACTGGCCAGTGTGACTGGATTCTGTTTTTATATGAATAGGAAGAACTATGTAAAGATGGCAAGATGGTAGGCGTGTGTGTAAGGTTACAGCAAAATATGGTTAGAGAACACTGCATTTGAAAACAATCAGAAAATTTAACATCTCTCGAACAGACTTGTGTTCCACCGAAAATGAGTCAGAGCCAGCTTTTAAAAAGTGTAACATTTAGCATAATAGCGATAGATTGCACTCAGCGTGAGAGGTACTATCATTTTGATTCTTTTGAAAACAAGGGCATACAGTTTTCAGGATATTTATTGAGCTCCCATTTTCAATATTCATTGAGCTCTTAAGATTTGTAAGTGCATGGGGAGTGAAAACAGTATTCTCTTGGCAATGACAGCTTCCTTCTCACAGTGTAAGGTGTAAGGTAATAACAGAAAAGAAAGTTCTAGAGTAGAAAGGGAAGCTTTGTGCGGTGTGGTGTCCGATCACTGACAAGTTAATGTGTCCATTGCTTCATTTCTAAGTTAATTAGAAATTACTAAATGGAGTCAGGTAAAGCTGGGCCTCAGCAGAGAAAAATAACTGAGGCACATTCACTATTAATAGAAAGAGAGAAACTACTAGAGCCAGGTGCTTCCCATAGGGATGAGTAGCAAAGATCAATGTTCTAAACAGTTATCAATCGCTTGAGTGGGGACTAAGACACTAACCCACCCCTTAACAAAAATCCTGCTAGGATTTTTGAAAACAATAGTTTTCAAAAGTTCAAGGATAGTTTCAAGTTCAATAGTTTGAAAACATAGTGTACACATTCCCTGTACACTATGTGACTTACTCCCCCATTGGGTCCCTACTTAATAAAAATTACCGAAGTGACTATACTTGTAATCTCATTGATCAGTTTTGTGCCACCTCATACCCACCTTGCAATTTCCCACTGGACCATACTTAAATGAATGTACTTGTGATCTTACTATTTGACCACAGTTTGGTCCCACATTATGGCTTTGCTCCACAAAATCCCTCCCTGGTCCCCCTTCTATCTCTCTTAGACAGAAGCTATATTTCTCTCAATATGTTTTTCTTATGTTTAACCTCCATTGTTCCCAGAATTCATTCCTTGATTTTAGATAACATGAGCTCACATTTCAGATATCTAGCAGGTTTGGGAATGATCTCTATTTCCCCTATATGATTTGGAATGCTCTAGTAGATATGGAAAATAACACTAGATTTCAAAAAATACATTACTTTAATTCCTCTTCATTTTAAAGTCCAACCTGGTGGGCAGTCCAAGCTATGTGCAGCTTCGTGTAGTCATTTGTGGACTCAGGTTTTTCTGTGACATGGAAGAAAGTATAGTCTTGTCTTCATTGTTGGAGCTTACTCAACTCCACACATTCACATTCCTATCTGCTTTGACGGGGAGAAACAGAAGCAGGTGGGTGACACTTGTGGAAAAGGTAGGACTTACGGGCTTCAATCACTTGTGCTCACATCTGTTGACCATTATTTGATGACATACACACCTGCCTACAAAGAAGCCTGGGGATTGTAGTCTCTAGTTGGCCTGCCATGTGCCAGCTATAATTATGAGAGGTCCTAGTGATACAGGATCTATGATACAGGATTGATTTGTGGACCTCTACATAATATAAAGGACATAGCATAACTTCCAACCTGCTAGTTATAGACACACAGAGTTCTCAAATTTCCAAGAACGATTCTAGGAACAATGGAGGTTAAGAGTAGGAAAAATTGAGAGAAAGATAGCTTCTGTCTGAGAGAGACAGAAGGGGGCCAGAAAGTGGGTTGCTCTAACATCCCACTTCTCAAGGGAATTTTACTGAGCAAAACTATGAAGTGAGTTGGGAAGAAGGTGGGACAAAACTATAGTCTACTACCATTATTATGAGTATAATCACTTAGGTAATACTGATCGAGGGGGGGCCAACTGGGGAAGCCAGTCACACAGCGAGCACATGAGGAATGGACAAGGACTTTCCTGGAAGGCTGGGTGAACGGCTCTGCTTCCTCACTCTGTATAGAATGTCGGTTGCTGCTGACCCTCCCTAGGGGATGTGTGTGGATGTCATTTTTCCTTGTTTTGAAGCCTGGCCTTCGAGGACTGTGCTTCCCACCACAGCTGTGGCATTTACTCTCCCCAGGGTCCAGCCAGGTCTGACTGCTGATAATATTTTAACTAATTTAGCTGGCTATAGTACTAGTGGTAGAAGGGAGAAGGTGAAAACAGACACTAGGAAACTAGTAACAGTTAACAGACATTGCCCCTTTAAAGTCCTCTGATCCTCATTTCCACCTTTTTGAAGTGTGTGGAATTGTTTGGAATGATCAGCTTACAGAAAACACCCATCTCAACCTGCTGGATTGAAGTAACTTGTCCCTTCGGGTCTTCAGGCAAAGATAGCCCTGTTGGTAGTCGTAGAATTCTTCTTAAAGGAGGTCCCAGCCGGGAGAAAATGGAGACCTGGAGCAGAAAGGGTCTTGCAGTGCCAATCCCACTGTTTATCCTTGTCAAATCTATGAGGAAGTGTCCACCAATTTATGAATACACAAGTTTCACTGGGTCTCTACTGTACTAGTTCACTATTTATTTATTCTGCTACTGGGAAGCTATCTCAGGCCCTTACCCTTGCCAGGCAGATACTGTATCGCTGAGCTACATCCCCAGTCCTTATTTAGTTTTATTTTGAGACAGGGTTCTGCTATGTAGTTCAGGCGGGGCTTGAACTCATTAGCTCAGGCTAGACTCAACTGCAATGAAGTCCTCCTGCGGAGAAAAAGGAATCCTTCTCCACCGTTGGTGGGAATACAGACTGGTACAACCCCTGTGGAAATCATTGTGGGGATTTCTCAAAAAACTAGGATTAGAGGTCCCATTTGACCTGGACATTCCTCTGCTAGGTATATATACAAAAGAATTAAAAGATTCATATCACAGCGACATATGTGTACCCATATTTATAGCAGCTCAGTCTGTGAGAGCTAAATCTTGGAAACAACCCAAATGTCCATCAACTGGAGACTGGATAAAGAAGATGTGGTTCTTTTATAGAATGGAGCATTATTCTGCCATAAAAAAATAATAAGATTGAGTCATTCATACTCAAATGGCTATACCTTGAGGACATCCTCATAAGTGAAATAAATAGGTCAAAGATGTGTAAATATTGTATCTTTTCTATGCTATGAGAAAATGAAGATGTAAATGAGTTCTAGTATATATAGTAGATATTGTGAAATAGAAAATATTTAAATGGAAATAGGGTGTAGGGGTAAATAACAAGGAGAAAAAGAATGTGATAGTAATATAAAAGGAAATAAAGCCTCTGTATGTAGGGGATAGGGAGGTGCAGGGTGGGTGGGAGAATGAGACAAAGATGAGAATCAAGTCATGTCGTATACTGGTACAAACTCAATGCTGAATGTGATGATGATGTGTATATTTAATGTACCAATTAAGATTTGAATTTTAAAAAGGAGATCATGGCTTCATTTCTGTCATGAATTCTGTTGTCTCTCTGATGTGACTTTCTATCATTCTCTCCATTTATTATGACTGAAGTTAAAACGTGAAAAAAAAATCTTGCCTTTCTAAATTTCCCTGGCCTTCAAAAGTAGCCAGCTCAAGGGGCTAGGTTTCTCGTGTTTGTTTGTTTCTATTTATTTAATTGTTTTGTGATGAGAGTGAGTAGACTGCACAATCTCTGCATTCAAAACTGGTATTTTCTGTATAGACTATGGCTCATTTTTGTTTCAAATTTTTATGTAAATATTTAAAATAAAGTATCTTGGATTAAAAAAAAACAAACCCCACTTCTGTTTTGAGACAGGATCTTGCTAAGTCACTAGATCCCCTAGGTTGGAGTCAAACTTGATCGCCTACTTCAGTTTCTCAAAGTGCAGGTGAAGCAGAACTTGGAGAAAATCAGTTTTTCTCTTAGTCATAGCTTCATGCAGTTTTCCTTCTGGTTCTTCCTCCCCGTAACTATGAACCGCTACTCCGCCACAGATGAATAAAATAGCAAGACCCTTGTAAAGAGTCCTGTGATGTCCTAGTATTATAGGTAGAAAAGCTAGTTAAAAATTTGGCAGGCAGACAGACAGGGCAGGCCTTGGAAAACTCACAAGAAGGGAGACTGTTACCAAGTTCAAAGACATCACCAAAACTCCTGGAAAACAGTGACCGATTAAAGCCTCATTCTCCTGAATAACTGAGTCAATGAGGAGTCAAGGTCTAGATCCACCTCCTCCCTTCCCAGGAATGTAGTAATTGTAAATTCCTTGGGGCAATGGGCCAGGAATTTTGTCCACCTGAAGGAGCCTCCTGATGGGGGTGGGCTATATGACTTAATTTCTCATTGGACTCCATTTGATCAAGATTGCTTTAACAACTGTACTTGTTGTAATTCCATTGGTTTGCCCATTTCTTTTAAATCTCATTGGAAGCTGTCAATTGGTTAACTGTTAATTTGTCTATTCCCCATTGGTTAGCTGTTAATTTGTCCACCTCCTTGAATCTTATTGGAAGCCCCCACCTTAAACACGCCTCACCCCCTGGCTTTGTTCCATAAAAGCCCTTTGAAAAGTGAGGTGGGTGGGTTACTCACCCTTCTGGGTTACCCTTTCTGTCTCTCTTAGGCAGAATCTTTCTCAATAAAAATTTCTTACTCAAACATCTGTTGGTCATTCCTAAAATTCATTCCTCGATTTTAGAGAACATGAGCTCGCATTTTAAGTGGAGGGCCAGGCCTTGCTCTCCTGTGTCGCTAGTTTCTCAGAAATTTTCCTGACATCAAGCTGACCTCTGCTCTGAGACTGATACAGTAGACAATTACATTCCATAAATGGAGTCCCTCGACATCCCGGAGTTCCTGACATCTGTTCTTTTTTCCAGACCAAGCTGCAAACTGTCATTGAGCGATTAACTGCCTTTGTCTCCTTTTGCAGAAATCCTTTGACAGAATGCACAAAAACTGGTGTCCTTCCTTTGTTTGGGGCTCAGTCTTTTTGGACGGTAGCCCAACTGAGCTGGTGTACACCTACAATCCTACAGTAAAATCCTCCTGTTTCCCAGTGGTCTCTCCTGTCTCTCAGATTCTACAACACTGGGATTACAGTGTGTACCACCATTCCCCACGGTGACGTGAATTTGAGGTAAAAAATGAAAAATTTGGGACTGGGGATTTAGCTCAGTGGTTCTGGTGCCTTTCTTGCAAGTGCAAGGTCACAGGTTCAATCCCTGGTACTAAAAAACAAACAAACAAAAAGAATATCCTAATGAAGAAATAGAATAGAGGATAAAATAGAGTATATTAATATGTAGTAAAGCTAAATGTTATTTTATGAAATTTCTCTTGATAAGATATACAGTCATAGGAGTATACCTGGCCTCAATGGAAAATCTACTTTTTATTGTAAGTTGTAGTGAACAGAAGTCAGAAAGCCTCCACATGAGAAAATTCACAATTAAAGAGAGTTGCCCCCAAAAGATGCGAGCTATGAAGTAGTTCATTCCACTTTCTAGCAAGGATTGAAATACAGTGAGATGGCTGTTCCAGTAACATAACAAAGTGGAACAATTGATGCACAGTAAAGAATAACTAAAAAGCTGGACATGGTAACGCGTGCCTATAATCCCAATACTCTAGCAGGCTGAGGTAGAAGGATCCAAAGTTTGGGAACCATTCTGATGTTGGAGCTCAGCACGGAGGCCCTGAGTTCAATCTCTAGTCACACATATACACACACAGATGCATACACGCACACACGTGCGCACGCACGCGCACACACACAGATTCCTAATCAGAACGATGTTCCTGTAAAAGGAAAGCTTGAGTGAGGTCCCTCAGGTGAGGGCCCAGCCCCAGGAGGCCTTTTCAATTTCAGATTCTAGCCACAAGCAGGTGGTCAGCTGTGTATCAGGCTGACCGGCTACCATCCGGGTCCCTACAACCCCATTTTAGGTGCCACTAAGTTGCTCGGGCTACTCGCAGAGCTCAGGGAGTGTTTTCTGTATGTTTACCAGTGTATTGCAGGCAGCCTGGAAGGGTACAGATGGCTTGTCACATGATGAGATGTGAGTGAATGTCAGTGGAGAGGGGCATGAGGAGGGAGAAGATGGGGTGCACCTATACCTGGCAACTTAAGAAGTTGAAACAGGACTGTGAATTTGAGGCCAGCCTGGGCAATTTAGTATGACGGTCACACAGGGGCTGGGACGGGAGTTCAGTGAGAAGGCCCTGGGTTCTATGTCCAGCTAACAGAACAAGAAAAATAAATGGAGCCCACCATATTCTAGTGAAGTCAAAAGAAAAAAGCACATTGCCAATAAAATATATAAAATCTGATGATGAAAATTTTTTTAGAATAAAGATTCTCACAGAACTTACGCATATGATCTACATGTACATATTATATGCATATTTACAGGTATGGAGATATATATAACAAATTTTAATAGTAGCTACCATAGAAGTGGGAGATAAAGGCAGCAGGGATGATATAGGGTGTATGATCTATTGATGTCCAAATAATGTAAGGGAAATAGGATAACTCCCCACCTGCTAAATGTCTGACACAGAATTCATGTTCTGTAAAATCAAAGAATGAATTCTTAGAACCACAGAGGTTAAGAGAAGGAAAATTTTTGAAAATAGCTTGTGTCCAAGAGAGATACAAGAGGGCCTGGAAAGTGTGTGGTCAGGGACCTCACTCTTCAAGGAAATTTTATAGAGATAGGTATAAAGTAAGACAAAACTATAGCCAACAAAGAAGATTACGAGTATAGGTAATGTTGATTAAATGGGGATCAGATGGGTTCCAGTGACATAACTTGGTGAAGCGAGTCTCACAGCAAGCACACAGGGAATATCCAAGGACTTTCCCGGGAGGGTGGGTGAAAGTCTAGGCTCTCAGCACCTGACAGAGGACTGTTCAGAATATCAGCGCCGGGGCCCCTCCCCGGGGGAAGTGTGGGTGTGGTCTGTTCCGTTCTTTGTTTTGAAGCCTGACCTTAGTGAACGGCCCACCAGCCACAGTCGCCTTCTGCACGGACTTCTTTGAGGGCCCTGGCCTGTCTGACCGCCCGCACTATTTCTAATTAACTCAGCTATCTACAATAATGACATGGAAGGAATTTCACTTTTAGAGGAGGGTCCTGCGGATTGAACACTGGGCCTCGAGCGTGCTGAGCATACCTCTAAGCAGACCCAAACCCTTCATTTGTATCTTTACATGCTTCAGTTTTTCTACTCCTGTTTTTGAAAATTTAAAACCAGTGTGAGGGCTGGGGATTTAGCTCAGTGGCATGGTGCCCGCCTGCCAAAGATAAGGTCCTGAGCTCGATCCCCGGTATAACACCACAAAAATCCCAACCAATTTGAAAGTAACAATGTCAGTCCTTCTTTTGTTCTGTTTTTTCTCAAGTCTTTGGAACACAGTTACATAATGGGTCGGCATTCTCACAATAGGCTCCTTAGTCGTCGTATGGGTGTCCATCTCCCAGCCCAGCCTTGTACCCTTCCAGAGGGAGGGTGGAGTGAGACTGTCCCTTCCTGGTCTGTAGCAGGAATAAGCCCTGTCTCCATTGCGTTTGCTTCTCTACAGGCATTTAGGTAGCAGGTAAACTTTACAAAGATTGTGAGTTTGTAAGTGTTGCAATGTGCATTATGTTAGACTCACCCCTGGCAATGGATTATTGCATTTACTGTCCTCATTCGGCTTGTATGTGTGTGGTTTTCTGGTTTTGATGGTAATCTCTTTATAAGCAAAGGCCCCGGGCTATGTTTGTGTCTGTGTCTCACAGGCTTAGTTATTGTTCGTAAACCTGATGATCATACTGGAAAAGTAAACGAGAAGCAGGTAAGAGGGCACAGAACACAATGTTTCCAGTCTAATTCTTTTTCCTCCCTAAAAGAACGGAACTCAGGGAACACTTAAGGGTTTTGAAATGATTCAAAGCTGTGCGTGAGAAATGAAAATTTAATTCCAATTATGTCATTTAAACCCCTCTGAATACAGCTCTGACTTCCCTCAGTGGTACGCTGAATTCACACGATAAAGGCTGCCATTGTGCAAGCAGGTAATTGAACCTTTTAAGCAGGAGACAGCATCTCCAGCTCTTTGTCAGCAGCATCTGCACATTTCTAAGCCCAGCCTTGAGTCAGTGATTACACATACTTCTCGCCTATTTTTCATACTTTGTTCTCTATATTTTTTTTTTTACAAAAAACAAAATAGAACAAACACATGCAGTTAGATAGAATAACTCCTAATGTACTATAGCACAGTAGAATAAGTGTGGGTTTTTTCTTTTTGCAGTAGTGGGGATTGAATTTACAACCTTGCACTTGGAGGCAGGTGGCCACACTACTGAGCTAAATCCCTGGCCCAGGTAATTGTCCATTATTTATTATATATTTTAAAATAGCTTGTAGAGGAGATTTTAATGTTCCCAAAGCAAAGAAATGATAAATATTTGAGGCAGTTATTGATATGCCAGTTACTCTATTCTGATCACTACATATGTATCCAAATAGCATACTATACCCCATACATATGGAGAATTATGTTAATCAAAACTTTTTAAAAGTAAAAAAAAAAAGAAAAATTTAAAAAACCCTCAGAGATTATTCAATCCAGTTATATTAATTGATTTGGGTATCCTGGAATTGAAAGATGTTTAGATAATCAAATTTGGTTCAATGTTTTTGTTTGTTTTTTGTGCTTTTTTTTTTTTTTGAGATAAGGTCTCGCTTTTGTAGTTCAGGCTGGTCCTGAGCTCACTATGTAGCCCAGGCAAGCCTTGAACTCACAGCAATCCTCCTGCCTCTGCCTCCTGAGTGCTGGGAATAAAAGTGTAAGCCACCATGCCAGGCAATAATCAAATTTTCAGTGAATCTCTTCTTTGCTGTCATAGTAAAGTCATACAAGTAATAAATACAGTTTCAGAAGAATGGTAAGACTTAAATAACTGAGGAGATCCTTTATGTCTGCCTGGAAATCTCATTTCTGCCCAGTGGTATGCCAGCCATCGTGGATGCGTGAGTGGAGAAAAATCATTGCGATGTGCAAATGAGATTGATATACGGGAGCAAAGCCTATCTTCCAACCTGAAGTGTGAGTTCGTGTTCTCTAAAACCAAAGAATGAATTTTAGAAACAATGGAGGTTGGAGTAAGAAAATTTCATTAAGAAAGAAAGCTTCTGCCTAAGAGAGGTAGAAGGAGGAACCGGGAAAGGTAGATAATCGACCCACCTCACTTCTCAGAGGGCTTCCATTGGAGCAAAGCCACGAGGTGGGCCAGGTTCAAGGTGGAACAAAATTACTGTCAACCAGTAACATTGCAAATACTTAGGTAATATTGGTACAATGAGCAAAAACAAAATGGACAAAACCATGATCAACCAATAAGATTACAACCAGTACAGTTGCTTAGGTAATAATGACTAGATAGGGATCCAATGAGAAATCGAGTCCTGTAGCAAGCGTTTAAAGATTTTCAGTAAGGAGACTTTTCTAGGTTGGTCAAGGTCCTGGCCCTCCAGCCCACAGAATGAAGTCTACCAAGAATATCGGTCACTGCTATTGGGGTGGGGCAGATATCTCCTTTGGTAATGCTGACTTTCAGTGACGGTTTCCTCGACTGTCCTCCATGTGGGCTTTGTGAGGGCTGGCCCTGATGTATATAACTATCACATGTCTAACTAGCTTTACCTGTAATAAGATGAAGTTCTTTATTTTTTATTTATTCATTCACTTTGACTTGTCAATTCAACAGCACAGTAAGAATGTGTATATCCGAACCCCCACATATCATTTCCCAAGATGCCTCCCTTTGTCTTGTCTACGTGTCACTCTTATTTTGACCACACTTAGGAAGTACTGATCGAGAGCATGCTATGTTCTTGCCTTCCAGCCCAGCTTCTTTCTGTAGGAGCCTGAGGAGGGCTACACATTCCAGTCCTAAGCAGCTAACTCGGGGCCACTAAGTAGGTGGTGACCAAAGCTGGTCAACTCTCTGGAGTTGAAAAGATTTGTAGACCAAAAATTACCATTGAAATTACATGGGAGCAGCCATGTGGGAGGACAGTCCAGGTGATCTGAGCCCTTTATGAATCTTGTGATAGATGAATTTGTGGAAATGTCAAGAGAACAGTATTGGGACTGTGTTAACAGAAGTAAATAACATTACCATGTTAGCCATCTTGAGAGTTTTACCTAACCTGTTTTGTAGTAGGTTTAGAGTGTCTGTTTTAATATTTAGGTCTCTTATCCACTTTGATTTTAGCTTGGTACACGGTGAAAGAGTTAGATCTAGTTTTAGCCTTTGGCAAGTTAAAACCCAGTTTTTCCAGCACCATTTGTTAAAGAGGCTATCTTTCCTCCATTGAGGATTTTTGGCTTCTTTGTCAAACATGAGGTGGCTCAGTGTATCTGGAGTAGTTTCTGGATCTTCTAGTCATGTTAGCCATCTTGGAATGACTAAGAATAATAGCTGTCTAGCAGACAAATACACATCTTCTCTACAGAGGGCCTATTATACAATGATATAAAAACCAAGTCACATTTTTTGTTTTGTTTTGTTTTACTAGGGATTGAATTTGGAACTTTGTGCTTGCAAGGTGGGAACCAGAACCACTAAGCTAAATCCCTGGCCCCACATACATTTTCATATTGAACTTTTTGTTAAATAAACTTTTGCAATAATAACAGTAAAATATGAGCCACACATGGTAACATGTCTGTATCCCAGCACTTGGGAAGCAGAGGCAAGGGGATTGCCATGAGTTTGACACCAGCCTGGACTACATAGTAAGTTCAAGGCCAGCCCGAGTTCAGTAGTGAGACCTTGCCTCAAAAAACAAACAAAAAAGTAAAAAGTGATCTTTTTTCCATAGTACTCTCTCTCATATATATAATATATATATATTACATATATATAATATAATGAATGTATATTACAGCTCCATTCTTAAAATATATGGTTAAATTAGGACATATTTCCATGTTTTGTAATACAAAGTCTGTTGGACAGTTTTTTTGTATTATGAAAGTTACACACTCACAAAAATTTTTTCAAGTCAGATATGGTGGCACATGCTTACAATCCTCAGCACTCAGAAGGCTGAGATATGAGGCCAGCTATGAGTTTGAGGCTAGCCTTGGCTACATAGTGAGCTCAAGGATGGCCTGAAATACAAAGCGAGATCCTGTCTAAAATCCCAAAGCCTCCAAACCTTCAGCTTCCTTATATCACCAGTTATACATCAGCTGCTGTGTGGAATATATGAATTCATGAGAAAAATCATTAATAAGTGAAAACATCCATGATTTACACAGTAATGTCTCTAAGTGTTATTGGTGCTATTTATGCATAAAATATATGGCTATCGTTATTAGCTCATCCCAGTCGAAAACATGTTTTATAAGAGGTTTTCAACAGCTTTTATTTAGATAAATTCACATACTTCAAAACTAGGCCCTTTACAATGTATAATTTAGTGTGTTTTTAATAGGTCCAGAGAGTTGTGTGATCCTTATTATACTCTAGTTTAGAACATTTTTCATCAGCCTCCACCTGTCTCTGTCCATCGGTCACCACATGACTTCCTGACTTCTGCGGTGCCAGTCAGATCGAGAGATCTGCTATGCTGGATGTTCCGTACAAACGGTGTTATACAGTATGTAGCTTTTGCATTTGGTTCCTTTCAACTTGGCACATCTCAAGATAGGAGTGCACTTACCACATTTGGCTCATCTGTTTGTCAGTTGATGGATATTTCAGCTATTTGCACTGGTGGATATTATGAATACTGTTACTATGAACACTGTGATATGTAAGTTTTGGTACAGACAGGGTTTTATTTCTTTTGACACTTCCTTATATACCTAGGCGTGGAACTGTGGGAGTGATAGTGATTCAACGAGGAACTGCTGTGCTGTGGTGTGGTGAGACTGTGCTCCCTGAGGCTTCCGGCACTGGGACCTTAGCCCTCATGGCGGTGACATGAACAGGTGGAGGGACCTTCAGAGGGCTGGCCGAAAAGAAGGTCATCGCTGCCGGCTCCTGCCTCATGCTGGCCACCTGTCTGACCCCGTAATGACACTGTGACTGACTGTGTATCTGTAAACTCATCCGTTGTGGATGAAGCTTTCATCAGAGCTGTGAAGAACTATGTTAATCCGCTCATTTTCTTTATAAAGGTCACTCTAGTGGTGTATTTTTCAGCTATTAAAACAAAACACTAGAGTGACCTTTTCAGCAACTGACAAGCTGTTTTCCAAAGTTTATAGACTATTTTACAAGCTCCCCCAGCAGATTCTAATTTCTCCACTTTCTCACCAACACAATTTATTTTTATTTTATTATTTATTTTATTTTGAGACAGGGTCTTGCTTTGCAGTTCAGGCTGGCTTTGAGCTCAGCCTCAAACTCACATCACAACAATCCTCCTGCCTCTGTCTCCCAGTGCTGGGATTACAGGTGTGAGCCACCAAGCCCGGCACCGTGGTATGTGGTACTGATTGCTGCTGCATGTGAATCTCCACAACCAGTATTCTGTGTGGTTACTGGGGGATCGAACCTGGGCCCTTGGGCTTGCAAGACAGGCGCCAGAACCACTGAGCTAAATCCCGGCCCTACAATTTATTTTTTTAATTATAGTCACACTAATGGATGTGAAGCATCTAACACTAAGTCTGACTTGCCTTTCTCTGGTCACTAACGGTGTTGAGCAGCTTCTCATATGTTCATTGGCTGCGTGTACCTGCTTAGAAAAATACGTTTTCAAATTGCTTATCCATTTAAAAAATTTATCTATGTTGTGAAGTGTTTTTATACAGTGTATTCTGGATATAAGTCCCTTATCACATATATAATTGTAAATATTTTCCCCTACTCAAGTTGTCTCTTTATGGTGTCCACTGAAGCACAGAAGATATTAATTTTGATTACGTTTAGTTTTCCTGTTTTTCCTGTTTCAGTACATGCTTTCGGTGCTGTGTCTAGGACATCATCATTTTAGTCATGACCAAGAAGACTGCCTCGTAGAGTTTTGTAGTTCTAGCTCTTGCATTTAGGCTTTTATGTTTTGTGTATAAGACCAAGTGTCCAATTTTTTTGTTGTTGTTCCATGTAGATAGTATGTTGTCCTAGCAGTTTGTTGAAAAAACTATTCTCCATTGAGATTTCTTCGAATACTGCCACAAGACAGTTGACTACAAATGTATGTTGATTTTTGGACTATCTACTTATATAAGTCAGTGGCTTATAAAATTGAGGAACATGCTTTGTAGCAAGTTTCGAAATTGCAATCTGTGTTATTTTTCAAGATTGTTTTTCATAGGTTTATAACGACATAATTAAAAAATAAATGGATGAATGTATGAAATTTTTAAGTTCTGACTGTGTAGGAGGAAAGGCTGGACATTGGAAACTGATGGTATAAAGGTGTACAGAGTGTGATTAAAATATACAGTGAATTTTAAATTTTAAAATTTCATTAATTTTATTACAGTAAAAAGCACATTGCAATTACCTCCCTCCAAATACTTCCCTGCTGGCATAGTGGCACACATCTGTAGTCCCAGCACTCAGGAGTCTGAGTCAGGAGGACACCTTCGGGTTGAGCCCAGCTGGAACTACATAACACGACCCTGTCTCAAAACAAAAAAACAAAACAAATCCAAATAACAATCCCCTGTTTCTTCAAACACAATTATCTCATCATTGTTGCAGCTTTATGAAGCAGTTTTGGAAGTCTTCTTTCTTGTGCCTTATGAAGTGTGATCAAAAATATAGTGAATGTTGCTGCTCTATGTCAACCAACAGCAAGGCAGGCTCATAAAAACATTAGGGTGCTCCCGCAACCGCTTTAATCACAGGATATTGCACTGAGTGACCTCTGATTCTTCTCTGAAGTCACAATGACAAGACAGGTAAATGTCGGAATCAGTTCAGCACTGGAAGGCAGCCAGGACGACGCAATAAGATACAGAGCAGGAGGAGCGGTGGCGAGGGAGCTGGCCAAAGCTGTCCGCTCACAGGGCGGGAGACTGAAGTGTTCCTCACCGGGCCTCTTCCTCTCTGCTATGAGTTGCCATGAGGTGGGGAGCTTTCCTCTACCACGGCCCTCGGCTATGACATTTCTGCTCTGATCCAGCCAACCACAAGCAGAACACATCCTTCCTCCTTTATACTGTCTCAGGTACACAGAAATCTGAGCACTAGGCACACGCTGGGGAACATTACTTGAGGATTATTTCTTATAGTGAGTTTTATTTTTTAAAATAAGATTTTGATATAGGTAAAGCCTCTACTTAGTTCAGGCTCGCCTTAAATTTGAGGCAATCCTTCTGCTTCAGCTTCCCAGGCGCGCGCTCCCCCTCTTGATTACCATGTTCTTCGCAATAAATAGCACTTTGGTGGTTCTCATTTGTTTGTTTTGCAGTACCAGGGATCAAACTCACAATCTTGGTCTTGCAAAGCACGTAGAGGAACCACTGAGCTAAACCCCAGCTCTTTATGTTGTTTTTAACATCCTAGCTACTGACAGATTAATGACAGTTGAGTGTCAAGGGGTTAACATGTAAAACAACAGGTAACACTGGGGTAATTTGAGCGAACCAAGGGCAAATCGAAAGCCTCGGTCAGGGTTAAAAGACCTGGATAGGAATTCGGCTTCTTCAGTCTGAGGCACCTTCGCACTTTGTTTCTCTCCCTAACCCATCGTCCATTCATTCATTCTTTAATTTCCCAGATACTGACTCCCGTGCCAGGCACCATGGGTGGGGACAGAAAGGCAACAGCGAACACAGTTATCTTCTCATTCACCGAGCTCAAGCCCCAGGCAGGGGCCACCCCAACCCCGTCTCTAAAGTGGGGCAATATCCTCTAACTCCAGTTTTATTGTTCAGTATCAGGAGGTTCAGTATTGGCTCAGAGCTCAGAGCTGCCCACTGCCCAGTGAATATTCCTACAGCCCTTCAGAGGGGTCGCCCCGCTTGGGCTGTTTCCTGTGGCCCCTGCCAGATTGGGGGCCGGGCTCATGCGCAGCATCTGCACATCTATAATCCAAACCCCGGAGGTGCCCGAGAGAGGCCTAGGTCTCCTGCTTCCGCCCACGAGCTTCCCAACTGACATGAATTCAAGGTGTAGAAAAGCTAGTTTTCGCTTTGCCGGTGAGACTCTGAACGTCCCAGTCCAAGCAGCCGTCCTGGGAAAAGGGCAGTGGCGAAGGCAAGCAGGGCAGTTCGAACGATGGCCGGCCTCCATCCCCAGCCCGTAAGTTTTCTTAGAAATGCGTTCCCCAGCAAGAACCGGCCCAGGCAGGACCCGCCCCGCCGAGCGGGGGTCGCCGGGGATCTTAGGCCAGGTTTGTGGTCCGCAGTGGTCACGTGGTCAGCCGGAAACACGAACTGCGCATGCTCTCATACTGCGGCGCTATCCGTCCTCAAGGCCGGCGCAGCCACGCCCTGACGTCCTCCAGCAGGGCGGGGTCCGGGGCGGGGCGGGGCCGGGCCCGGGGCGGGGCGAGCCGCGCGCTTGAATGGGGCGCTTCCACGAGCCGCGCATTCCGGCGGGGTCACGTGACACGCCGCCCGGCCTGAGGTAAACAACCGCGGCCGCCCCGCCCCCGGCCCGCACTGCCCGGCGGGACGCGCTTGGCGGCGCGGGCGGCTGCTGCGACGGTGCCGGCGGCCGCCAAGCTGCGGGCCGAGCTGCGGGCGCGGGGCCCGGGCCTGGGGCCGAGCGGGCGCGCTCTCCCGCCCCGCGCCCTGTGGCGCAGCCGGAATTGGGCCCGGCGCCCGGCGCTATTCGCGGCTCCTGACGCGGCCGCCGGCGGCCGTTGGGTCATCCCTATTCTCGGCGCCGGCTCCGCGCCCGGGCCGGAGGGCGTGTCCCCGCGCCGGCCGCCGCGCCTATAAGGGCCGGAGCGGCGGCCGGGCCATGCAGCTCTACAGCAGCGTGTGCACCCACTACCCCGCCGGGGCTCCGGGCCCCACGGCTGCCGCGCCCGCGCCGCCCGCCGCCGCCGCCTTCAAGGTCTCTCTGCAGCCGCCCGGAACCGCCGGCGCCGCGCCGGAGCCCGAGACCGGAGAGCGACAGCCCGCAGCCGCCGCCGAGCCCGCCGCCAAGATGCCCGCGTTCTCCTCCTGCTTCGAGGTGACGTCCGGGGCCGCCGCCGCCGCCGCGCCGGGTGCGCCCTGCAAGCCGCCGCTGCAGCCGCACTACGCGGCCCCGGCGCAGGTGGCCGTGCGGGCCCTGGGCGCCGAGCGCCTGGTGCTGCGCGCGCCCGAGCCGGGCCCCGCCGCCTCGCGCAGCCGCTGCCTGCTGCTGGCCCCGGGCCCCGCCGCCCCGCCGCCGCCGCGCAGGGGCTCCTCGGCCTGGCTGCTGGAAGAGCTGCTGCGGCCCGACGGCCCCGAGCCCGGCCCCGACGCGGCGCGCGACGGCCCCGACAGGAACTTCCGACTGAGCGAGCACCGTCAGGCTCTGGCCGCCGCCAGGCACCGCGGTCCCCCGCCTCCCCCCGGCAGCCCCGAGCCCAGCCCCGGGCTATGGGTCGAGGAGCCGCGGGCCGAGAGAGGGCCTCGCGCCTGGGACCGGGGCGGCGACCGCAGCGACCCTGGCAGTGCGCACGCGGTGCAGCGCCCGGACCCGGAGCCCGAGGCGTCCACCGCGCGGAGCAGCGAGGCAGCGCCAGGCATCGCGGCCGAGACGATGGTCGTGTCCAAATCGGATCCCCGAGACGAGAAGCTGGCCCTGTATCTGGCCGAGGTGGAGAGGCAGGACAAGTACTTGCGGCAGAGGAGTAAGTACCGGTTCCACATCATCCCCGATGGCAACTGCTTGTATCGAGCTGTCAGCAAGGCCGTGTACGGGGACCAGAGCCTGCACCGGGAGCTGCGAGAGCAGACGGTGCACTACATCGCCGACCATCTCGACCACTTCAGCCCGCTGATCGAGGGCGATGTGGGAGAGTTCATCATCGCTGCTGCCCAAGACGGGGCGTGGGCCGGCTACCCCGAGTTGCTGGCGATGGGCCAGATGCTGAATGTGAACATACACCTAACTACCGGAGGGAGGTTGGAGAGCCCCACAGTGTCCACCATGGCTCATTACCTGGGCCCCGAGGACTCCTCCAGGCCTAGTATTTGGCTCAGCTGGCTCAGCAATGGACACTACGACGCGGTTTTCGATCACTCCTATCCCAACCCGGAGTATGATAGCTGGTGCAAACAAACCCAAGTGCAAAGAAAACGAGATGAAGAACTTGCCAAGTCCATGGCCATCTCGCTGTCCAAAATGTACATCGAACAAAACGCATGCTCTTGAACTGTCTGAAATCCTTACCCCTTGGGAAATTGCATAGATAACTTGTGTTGGGAGAATCACGTGAAATCTAATCAGGGTAATAGCACTTTTAAACTTCCTAGTAGATTTTTCTGTAGGTGTAATGCCTTAATCATTTCTTTGAATGTTTTCTCAGCTGACGGTTGCTGGGCACCTAAATGATGTTTCCTTATAGCTTTGGGTGATCCTACTGCTATTTATAATTTGCTGTATAAAATGAGCACTACTTAAACTGCAAGCTAATTTCTCACAGTATAATAAATATGTTCATTCCTGGTAGTCTATTTTCTATAAAAATGTATTTTTGCACATTTTTAAAAATCGGTGAACCTTCATCTATGATGTGTTGTTCCATTTTGACACGTCTTTCAAGCATAAATCCAGAGAAGTGCTTTCTATGAAATTTATTATTTTGTGCAGTTTTGTGATTCAGTAGTTATCCTATGTTGAATTTTGAATTTCACAATTCTTAGATAATTTTTTCAAGTGGATATTGATGTACTCATGTTACTGGATGATTGGCCCATTCCATTTTGGTGAAACAGATGTGTTGTTTTGGAAATTGTTACTTTTCTAAACATGGTCGGTCTTGAAGTACTTATGGGGCATGGATGTGGGAAGATTTTTTCTTGAAGGGTACCAGGTCTTACCTGTATGAAAGTCTGACCATAGCTGACGACAGAATGATGATTCTGTGTCCTGGTTGATGTTTAGAGTCTGTTGTCTGGTGCTCTTGTTTTATTTACGTTTGTCATTTGTTATGAAAGAATTTAAAAATGCTCTAAAATTTTGTGAAGAGAGAAATCTCCTGCTTTCTATAGCTTCTTAAATTCAACTAAGAGATTAAAAAAATTAGAGCTTAAATGCCTGGAGCCATCCCTGGCCTAACTTTTATAGCAGGAGAAGACTGTGTTGATATTCTGTTCCTTTAAAATTGTTTGATAAGGCAAAATAGGATTGCCTCAGTTATGTAAAAATGTCTATAAACAGCTTGTATGGTTTGCTGGGTCAAACAGTATTTCCAATCAAAAATCTATCTCATTTCCACTTTAACTACTTACAGTCATATTTATTAAGTCATGAGTTTGTACTTTTTTATTTTGTAACATTTTGTGATTTTTTTGGTACAATATTGTATTTGTAAAATAGCAGTTCTCAGCTGATGGAATGAATAAAATGCACACTTTTACAACCATCTTTGGGTGGAGTGCTTTTAAATTTTGCTCTCTGTGGGAACCATTCTTAAGTGTACACGTTTTTTTTCATGTGTAAAGATGCCCCAGCATTAGAGGTTTCCTACATTCTCACATGAACATTCTCACATGATGAGTTAATCATTAGTAATTTCAAAGGGTAAGTATTAATGAAATAATTTTAAAGGTGGAGTGGTTCAAGAAATTGCTCTCATGAAATCTAATTGTAATTTTGTCTAAAATTAGTACCTCCCATTGGATAATGGATATTTTGCCTTCCTCATCCCAGGGTCTGCTTCAGTGTCAGACTTCATCATTTCTCCCAGCGTGAATTTTAATGTTTTAAAGAGAAATCAAAAGAGTCCTCTAATTTTTCACTCAGTCTGGGCCTCTTGAGACCTGGAGCCTGTTTTAAGATGTGTCACCCGAGTCCGGTGGAAAGTGCGGTTTGGGTTTGAAGGGTCCCCTCTCAGGTGGTTGTGTGTAGACTCAGTTCCCACTGTGGTTTATGGCCAGATGAGGCCCTTGGGGGCAGTTATGGCATCAGGAGTGCTGTTTTAGGAAGGGCAGGGGAGGACCAGCCTCAGCTCATTTGGTTCTGACAAAAAGGTCCCTCCAGGTCTCCATCTGTGAGAAGCCAAGATTCACCAGGTAGGGAATCTGCTGGCCGTTCTGGTGGACTTCTAGCCTCCTTCATTTGGTTCTGTAAACAGCCATCTCAGGTACTTTGTTACTGCAGCGGAAGTATATATAATGTTGAATACATATGTTGTGCAGTTATGATTTCTAAATTGATGACTTAAAGGACAGGTGAGTTCACTGTGGAACCGAGTGTTCGGGTGGTTGCCCTTGGTTATCTAGAAAAGACAGTTGGTGAAGTGTTGCGGTTGACCAGTTGAGGATCTCTAGGTCCTGAGGTGAAGGGTTGCTCCATTGCTTCCCTTATTTGGGAAGAAAAGTTCTGTTTGCATTATCAGGCTACTTACTACTCTTCTTCAGGTAGAGGTGCTTTGTTTGAAGGGGCTCACAGAATGGAGGGAATTAGGTATAAGCTCTTGGAGGCCTTTTGCTGATTTAAATAGATTCTGTGCATTCTGTTTCATTTTCAAATTAGTATTCCTTAGTCCTTAATTTTGATTCTGAAGTGTCATGTTTTAAAATGAATTCTAAGACAGACCACAGCGGCCTGCTGTCCAGCTTTGTAGGTTTGTTGACATCTTTCTATGGTTTAGTTTTTGTTGTTTTGTGAAAATGAACCGTAGTGTTTGTCACGCCTTTATATCTAATATTTATTTTCTACAGCCATTGAATTTTATATGTGAACAGGAGGAGGCCTGGGTTACCAAAGGCTTCTGCCTTTGAAGACATGGAAATGCGGTAAATGCTCTTACTTTTAGCAAACATTTATTAATAAGTCATTCCTTTGTGGCACCTGCAGAGAAGCCAAGAGACTCAACTGTGTGACAGAGACATTGGGCGCTGTGAGTTCTGTGCAGTTTGTTAGTTTCCTCCCTGAAAATACAAGAGGGAAGAATAAAATTTGCAAGTAAACTCAAATGATATTTGAGTAAATTAGTAAAAAGATCGTACTATAACTTGAGAATTTTATTAAAGTGGTACACAGATTATGAACTATTGAACTGAGCTTGGGAACACGTTCCTATCTTCCCAGCATTCTGGGAGGCTGAGGTAGGAGGATTACAAGTTGGAGCCTAGCCTGGGCATTCCATAACTTTTGGACCCTGTCTCTAAAATTAAAAAATAGAAAAGGATTAGGGATATAGCTCAATGGGAAAGACCTTGGTTCAATCCTGATACTGCAAGCAAGGAAAAGCAAAACAGCCAAAATCAATGATGTAAGTAATACGATTGTTTGATTATCATTTAAAAGTTAAAATCGCATAGGCTGCAACATGTTGACAAAAACCTAATGATTAAAACTTTCGTTCTTTTTCTACATGAAAAACTCATTTTCTTATATGTTTTGTGTTTGGAGACAAGGTTTTCCTATGTAGTCCAGACTGACTGCACTCAAGATCCTCCTCAGCTTCCCGAGTCCTGGGATTATAGGTGTGTGTCACAGTACCTGGTGGTCACTTTAGTATATTTAATTGGATTGTTAAATCATGAGAAGTGTCACAAAGACATGTGCATGTGATGCTTTATTTATATTTTTTAAACCTTGTAGTTTATATACTTTATACAGATTTATTTTTTCATTTTTTATTTTTGGGGTACTAGGGGTCAAACTCAGGACCTGGAGCTTGCCAGCCAGGCGCTGTGCTGCTGAGCTGAAACCCTGGCCCCAGAATTTTTCGAAAGTACAGAGCTTTTCTCAGAAACTACATTTTCGAGTGGAGTGGAAATGCTGGAGGGTGTCTTGAGTGTCAGAGTTGGTTGCTTCGGCTTGGGTAAATGGTATTATGTTGAAATGTTTACTTCAAACCTTTTGTACAGAAAACAAAAATAAAAAGGATCTTGAGATACTCTCACTGCTTTACTTAAATATATTTTATATGTCTTTTCTCTTTCCCTAATAGCTGAACACTTACAATTTTACATGATGTTTAGTGCATTTACAGGAAAGAAAAGCAATAGAGAAGAAAAGTTGCTTTTATTTTAAATTTTATTTTATTTAAGTTTTTGCTACCGTGGAAATTGAACCCAGAGTCTTTATGCAGAGCTATGTTCTTAACCATTTTAAAATTCAGGAGTCAGTGATGTAGCTTAGCCCTGTGGCAGCTGCCTGGCAAGCACAAGGTCCTCAGTTTGATCTCAGCACCAAAATAAAACTAAAGAAAACGTCTGTGGTGGGAGAGGATTCACCAGTTTGCCCAGGCTGGACTCCAACTTGTGGTCCTCCATCATCCTCCCAGGTGCTGGGATCACAGACATGCACAGCCATGCCTAGTTGGAAAACAGCTTTTAAACCTTGAGACATCTGATGATCATGTTATGTAGGGGTATGGTTTGGGTCTGTCTCCCCAAAACTGGCATATTGGTAACTTAAAACCCCAAGTCATGTGTTAATGGTGGTGTTTGTACTTTTAAAAGTGTCGTTCTGTTTTTATTTTTCAATAGTGTATGTTTGCCATATGTAATAGATTCATTTTGAAGAACTGGAGGATGCCTAAGACATACACTGATTATTTTCAGTGCTTTTACTTCCCTCCTGACCTTCCCATAGTCCCTTTCTCCATCTCCAAATGTGTGACTTTTTTGTTTCCTACATCTCTCCTTTTATTTGTATTTCAGATTCTCATATAGGAGAACTCGTGTGCTACTTAACTCCTGTGTCTGGCTCATTTCACCTTGATGCTGCCTGAAGATGGACCTTGGAGAGGTGACGGGTCCTGTTCGCGGACAGTGGGTGAGGGAATGATTTTGTTTTAAAAGCCAACTCTCTGCCCCGTTTTCTCCTGCCACATGCTGCCCTCTGCCATGTTGCACTGCAGCAAGGCCTTCACCGTGTTCTTGGACTTTCCAGCCTCCAGAACCAAGAGCTGCATACATAAAACCTTATTCCTTATATATCAGCTAGTTTGTGGTATTTCAGCATAATAGCAGAATAAGGAAACTACTTTATAAATTCAAGAGTACATTCTTCAAATATGTGCCATGTTCATATTTAAAACAGTCCTTGAGGGTCTATAATTTGTCAGAGAGGCCTGAGGAGATGGAAGGCTTTGAGTTTTATTCCCCAAACATTCTTGGCTTGATAGATGCAAACTGTGCTGGGTTCCAACCCGCTACCTAGTAGATTAGTTGCTCAGCAATTGTTGGATGAAGGAACGAATTGGAGGGAAATGTAAGCTTTAGGAAATATTTACTAGGTGGATGTGAAATTAAAAAATGATTTGACTCTAAACATCCTGCAGCTGATCATTCAAAAATGTCTGGGCATATTAAACTGAAATAGTCAATTATAAAAAGAGCTGAAGTCGGGCCGGGGATATAGCTCAGTGGTTCCGGCGCCTGTCTTGCAAGCGCAAGGACCTGGGTTCAATCCCTGGTAACCACATAACAATACTGGGTGTGGAGACTCACCCCAGCGGCAACCAGTACCACATACCACAGTGCCGGGTGTGGTGGCTCACGCCTGTAATCCCAGCACTCGGGAGGCAGAGGCAGGAGGACTGCTGTGATGTGAGTTTGAGGCTCAGCTCAGGGCCAGCCTGAACCACAAAGTGAGACCCTGTCTCAAAAAACCTTAAAAAAAAAAAAAAAAAAAGAGCTGAAGTCTTGGAGTGCTGGGAAGTACTGAGTGAAATACTTCGGTCCCAGGATTTTGTGAAGCATATACCCTACCACTGAGCTACATCTAACCTTGAAGTTTTGAATTTTATATTAGACAAAACAGTTCTGGAAACTAAAATGATAATTCATTGCTTTTCTCTTGGTGTCCCCTCTGAAGCATCATGAGAGATTGATTGGGTAGTATCTGAAGCGATGTTGACAGTGCCACTGTGCCCTTGCTCGGGCACACCCTATCCTGAGCATGGTCTGCGGGGCAGCTCCTCCTTTTGCCATGTTTCTCTTTGTAGCCTTGATGGGAGGGAAATGGTGGACTGATTCCAAACCCACTTTCTGACCGTGCTGACCAATGATAGACAGCACACTTGCCGCTGGTCAGCAGAACAGGCGAGTTGTGTGAGTCAGATCAGAGCAGTTCTAGGGGAGGTCAGGTGCTTCCTCTTTCTGTGAACTGAGTCAGCGGCAACTGTTCTATAAGAAAAGATGCGCTAATTCACTCATCAGGTTATTCGTAGTAAGACTTTAGCCTTGTTTCTCACAATTGAAATCTTTAAATAATTAAACAGTTGATTTATGTGTAAAATACAAAGAATAACTTTTTTGGGGATAGCGTCTCATGACAGCAATGAGTTGCTCGGACTTGGTGCAAGCTTGTAATCCTCCTGTTTCAGCCTCCCAGACTGCTAGGATCCCTGCTAGGTGTGTGCTTCTCCACCCTACTTCAAAAATCTGCCTTTGAGGGAGTCCTTTAAGAATTACCTTTCTTGCCTTTGTAAAATAAGTGAATATAGTTTAATCTGGCTCCAAGGAGCTCTGCATATTGCTGAGGTGTGTCCTCTGGTCGAACTTTATCTGCTTTCTTTCCTGATCGTTGTCACCTGCTGGGTCTGATCCATTATTAAGATGTCTGGTGTTGAATTAGAGGCATCAACAGACTTGCTTGTTAGAATTAATTCTGAAATGCCAGGTGTGGTGGTATACACATGTAGTCCTAGTCCTGGAGGCTGAGGCAGGAGGATCATTTGAGTTCAAGGCCAACCTGGGCCACATGGCAAGACCTTATCTGAAGCCCCTCAAAAGAATTACCTCAAAAATAAGAAACTGGCTTTTAACTTGGAACTGGGACACTCTTCTGTGTATCCTGTGCCTTGGCCTTGTCATTGGCTTTGGCCATCCAGAGGCTTTTTTTTGCTGCTTTCTTTGTCTTCTTTGTGGCATTCTTCGGTGTTATCTAGGAGATTTGTCAGATTAACTTCTGAATGCGTACAGTGGAATACTTTCATAGTAAACAAATGTGGGTTGGTATACTAATCTGCAAAATCAGAGCCGATGCCTCACTGGCTAATATTTTGCTCCCTCGCTGCTATATGTCATTCTTCATAGTATGTACCTGCCATAGTCTTGATTTTATTTGTATATTTTATGTTTCAGTTTCTGGTCCAGGAAGCTGTGCTAGTTATGGGGTAATTCAAATACACTGGCTTCAGATCGCAGTGTACATAGAGAGCATTCCATACAAATGCCACAATTTACTCAATTTCTTCTCCTCGGTCCTCTCTCCGTGTGCGTATTTTATCTCTGTGGCTGAGTTAGTTCAGTCTTCCTCAGCCTGGACTTTCCTTCCCTTCAGAGACTTCATAATTTTTAAGATCAAAACTCAGCCTCAGGGGCCAGATTTAGCTCAGTGGTTCCAGCGCCTGCCTTGCAAGCGCAAGGGCCGGCCTTTGATCCCCGGTAACCACATACTGCAATGCCAGGCGTGCTTACTCACGCCCACCAGCAGTCTTATTGGTTGGGATGGGTGAAGACAGTCAGGGGCACCTGCAATGATACCCTGGCTAGTAGAACGTCAGCAGTGACCACTTGGAAAAAATTCAGAGGATAAATTATGTCCCCAGGATCTGTGCTTTACATTTTTCACAGCATATGAAACCGAAATGACATGAGTGAGGGTGATTTCTGATTAGTGAGTGAGGACACCAAGTCGATTGTATCTTTGAAGTACTGATTCTCTCTAAACAGACCTAGGGATGAGAAGTCGCATTTGAATAATTTCAGGGATGGGTGCTGTAGCTGACTTCTTAATTTATCAAGGTCTGAGAAGATCCTGTGCAAAATAGGTGATGGTGAAGAGAATTTATACCAGTGTTGCGGTGTGGTATTACTCTGTGCAGCCCATTTGTGAGATAAACTCAAACATGTCTTTCAGTTTTGATGACAAACAGGAAACATTCACATGATTTGTTTCTGGTAATGAAACGTGAGGCATGCTGGTGGTGAGGTCATAGGAATGGAAGAAGGAAATGCTGGCGGAATAGAAGAATAGTCAGGAAATGCTGACTCAGCTGTCCCTCTGCTACCACTGCTATCTTGTTGAAAAGTACTTAGACTTAAGGGGTAATTGCTTAATTATGTTTACTCTAAATGTAAACAGTGCTCTTACCACAGTAAAACAATAGATGCCTGAAACAGATTCAGTAATTGCTTGTATAGCAGTATTGGTGAAAGAAGACAGAGATTTAGAACGTGTGTTAAACTTTCCCGTGGAAAGTAGGCCTTGGACAGGTCTTTCTCCTGAGCTGCTTGTTGCATGGACTGTGGCTGTGTCAAGCCAGTCCCACTCAGGCTCACGAGTGTTAGCCTAGCCTGGGGCAACTCATTTAAAATTTTCCAAATTTCATGGTTCTTGTGTTTTTCTTCAGCAAACTTTGTGAAGGAAAATATAAAATATTTAGAAGTTATCTGTCTTTTTTTTTGAGACAAGGTCTTGATTTTATAGTTCAGGCTGGCCCTGAGCTCACTTTGTAGTCCAGGCAACCCTCAAACTCACAGCAATCCTCCTGCCTCTGCCTCTCTCAGAATTACAAGCAAGACCATGTCTCAGAATAAATGCACATAAATAAAAGGGCTGGATAAGTAACTCATGGAAAGGTCCTAGGTTTTAATCCCCAGTACTGAAGAAAGAAGAATAAAATGTCTTTTCAAAGAAAAATACACCATGGTATTGATGTAGTTTGGAATAAAGTGACTAAAGCACTTAACATTTTTTCTCACATGACAGACACGGAGGAAAAGGAGCTGCTGCCTTGTGTCGGGCTACTTATCAGCCTGCAGCAGTGTTTTGTTGTGGAGTAAAGTGCACCGACGCTGAGCATGCTGTGTGTTGAGAAGCCTGCGGTTTTTCTATTTCCTTTCCATTCTTAATTGTTCTTGGGTGTATAGAAGAAATATCTTGACAATCTGGCATTCACCACAAGTCCTAGTTTTCTTTAGAAAGAATACAGAAAGCTTTTCCTTTGTAGGCCTGTACAGATTTTCTGATTTTCTTCTTCTGCATTGTCCTACTGGACTTCCTTTTAGGGTGCCTGTGCGTGTCCTTTCTACTTACTATTGTGTTACCTAGTGGATGAGAGGCTCTGGGTAGAGGGTGTATTTAAGATTTACTGATGTGAAATTAAAATCAGTGAGAATCATCACACATGGGTGAGCAAAGGTAAAGATAACTCACCTTGGGCTGGTCGGTAAAGTTCTGCTGCTGGGGGCAAGCGCTGCAGGGATCTAGGAAGAGAAGTTTGTGTAAGGAAAGTTGTCACGACTCAGTGCAGTCCTGCTGCAACGCTGTATGGTCACGAGAACAGGGTGGTGGTCTGTACGAGCCTGGAAAAGTGAGAGCGAGGAGCAGTGCGTTGTTCTGTGCCTCTCAGCTCTCCCAGGCGTTGCACTGCACATCTTCACTGTCCCCGGGGGACTGTGTGGCGAAGGCTTGGTCCTTAGCTTGGCACTGTTCAGGGCTGGTGAAAATGAAGAGGTGGGCAGGGGATATAGCTCAGTGGTTCCGGCGCCTGTCTTGCAAGAGCAAGGGCCCGGGTTTGATCCCTGGTAACCACATAACAATACTGGGTGTGGAGACTCACACCCAGCAGCAACCAGCACCACATACCACAGTGCCGGGCGTGGTGGCTCACGCCTGTGATCCCAGCACTCGGGAGGCAGAGGCAGGAGGATTGCTGTGATGTGAGTTTGAGGCTGAGCTCAGGGCCAGCCTGAACCACAAAGCGAGACCCCTGTCTCAAAAAAAAAAAGAAAAACAACTTAAAAAAGAAAATGAAGAGGTGAGGTGAACTCGTGGAGCACGTTGGCGCCACAGCCAGGGCCAGGGCCATGGACCTGGGTCCGTGGGCCTGACAACGGGAAGTCGAGGGGAGTGTGCGGTGAGTAGAGGTGGTCCTGATGTGCAGACCCTGGGCCTCTCAGGTAATGAGAATGATCTGGGAGCAGCTCTCGGGGAGCGCGTGAGAGAATCCGGAGGTGCCAGCCTTGAGAGCGGGTCCTCTGGCTGGTATGGTCCCTCAGAACAGCCTCAACTCAGAACAGTCCTTCTCCAGACAGACAGGAAGGAGGCAGCCAACAGCAGCGCCTCTTACCCGAGCACCCTTGTTCCCAAGCATCGTATTTTGGGGTGACATTTGTTAAGCTCCTTCACTCTGAACCTGTCTTTAGCTTTCAATTTTATATTTTTTATGATCTAAGGTTATTATTTAGTATTGTCTATTAGTGTGGTGTAGGCTTACTTATCAATACACTTTATCTGTTGATTCATACCAATATTTTCTGTTGACATTTTTGCATTGGGATTTAATATTTAATATTAAAATTTGAAAATTATAAGTTGTTTTGTTTTGTTTTAAGATAAGGTCTTGCTTTGTAGTTCAGGCTGGCCCTGAACTCACTGTGTTGCCCAGAGCAGCCTCTAAGTCACAGCAATCCTCCTGTCTCTGCCTCCCGAGGGCTGGGATTACAGCTATGAGCCACCACACCTGGTACTGTGGTATGTGCTACTGATTGCTGGTGGGTGTGAATCACCACACCTTGCACTGTTGTATGTGGGTCTAACTCAGGACCTTGCACTTGCAAGGCAGGCACCTGAACCACTGAGCTTACCTTTCATTTTAACATTTATTAATATTTTCTTTTAGTTGGCACCTCTTGACCATTTCGCCTAAAAATATCAACTTGATTGATTGATTGCTTGATTGACTGACTAAGACAAGGTCTTGCTCTGTAGTTGGGGCTGACTTGAACTCACCATGTAGTCCAGGCAGTCCTTAAAATTGAGGCAATCCTCCTGCCTCAGCCTCCAAAGTACTGAGATTATAAGCATGTACCACCACACCAGGCCAAAACTATATTTAGAACGGGTATGTTTTTATGAGGATGAGCTGTAGTTCTGTGGTGAAATGCATGTTTAGCAGTTGTGAGGCTGTGAATTTAAACCTGAGTATTGCCAAAACACAGAACAAAACAAAATTTTCTTCCTTATTCCTATTTTGCCTGGGAAATTTTAAGTAGAATTTTAATCCCCTTTTGTAAGAACTATGGGATTCTTTTCTTTGGTACAGTATTTTCCTTTAATTGCTTAATTTTATGTAATGCCTCATCCACAAAATTTGATCTTACTTTTGGAAGGCATCATTTAAAATTTTCCAAATTTCACAGATCTTGTTTTTTTCCTTCAGCAAATTTTTATGAAGGAAGAAAAAATATTTAGGAGTTATCTGTCTTTTTTTTTTTTTTTTTTGAGACAAGGTCTCAAATGGCTCTGAGCTCACTTTGTAGCCCAAGCCTTGAACTCACAGCAGTCCTCCTGCCTCAGCCTCCCAAGTACCACCATACCCAGCCAAGCCCCTTTATTTTAAAGCAGGCAGTTTTAGGTGGTATGTATTTTTCCAGTTGATTGACATAAGAAAGACTCATGTATAGGTTCTCAGGGGAGTCCATAGTACATGGCAACGAAAGAAATCAAAATATTTTACCCCAAAGATCAAGGACTGTTGAACTAGAGACTGGAAATGGAGTGAAACTTTTTACCTTTACCTAAAATCAGAGCAGAGATTCACAACGATACAGCTTTTCTATGTCTGCCTATGCCACTGGAACCTAAAGATGTGGATGGTAATTCTCACTCCACTCAAAGGTTTAGGTATCAAGAAAATCTGTGGGCTTTCTCCCCAGAAATTTACCATCCTATGCCTCTTCTGCCTCTATAGCCCGAAACTGCTTTTCTTGTCTAACCACTTCTCTGAAGTTTGTGGCTTCTTGCTGAATTACCATAGATGTGACCCTAGCCACTGCCTTGAATGTTGCTTTTCTCTTGTGTGATGTCTGTTACATCTTTTGATGCATTTGCTTGCTTTTCTGTTATTCCTTCATTTGTTGCAGGAAACTGTCATAATGATAAATTTAAGACAGTTGAGGACAAATTCTGTTTTTTTTTTTCTCTTTTACACTCATATGCCAAATAGTTAGCATTTATATATTATAGTATATCATATTGTTCACCTTTCTATTGTCAAAGAGACTTCATTCATAATTTTTAAAATCAAAACTCAGCTTCTGGGGCTGGGGATTTAGCTCAGTGATTCTGGTACTTGTCTTGCAAGTACAAGGGCCCAGGTTCAATCCCCGGTAATCATGTACAATGTTGGGCATGGAAACTCACGCCCACCAGCAATCAGAACCACTTACCACAGTGCCGGGGTGTGGTTGCTCACGCCTATAATCCCAGCACTTGGGAGGCGAGGCAGGACTGCTGTGAGTTCAAGGCTGAGTTCAGGGCCAGCCTGAACTACCAAAAAAATGAGACCCTGTCTCCAAAAAAAAAAAAAACCCAAAAACTCAGCTTCAGGAACACTTTTCCTTTTGCCCTTTTAGGTTTTTAACTGAGTCCCTGTAACAAAAGATAGGCCAATGAGAAAAACAAACTGAGTTTATTGACATGTGTCACAAATATAACTCTTCAGAGTATGCAGTAATTCAATGATGCATAGAATTTAGGCTTATATCCCAACAAAGGAGAACAGGGTTAGAAACTCTGGGCTGGGTAGAAAGTTAGGGGAAATTGACCAGGAAAAATGTAACGAGGAAGACAAGCTTTGCTGGGCAGGCTTAGGTCTGTTCCTTTCCAGTGATATGAGTGTGTTGGGACTGAGCCATGCTTCTCTTCCGGGGATAGCAAGAGAGACGCCCTTACAGAGTGTTCCCTCCTGGAGTAAATCCCCTACAAAAGAACTTCGGTTCTGTCGTCAGAGTTTCCCTTGTGTCTCCTATTTCTCAAAATAATGAGCTCAAAATAATCTTCATGTCGGATTATTTGGTGTGACATATCCTAGGAAAAAGAATATTCATGTGTCAGATTGCCCTGTAAGAAGGTGTGATGAAATTCTTACTGTTAAGGAAAAAATACATTGGTATGTTTGTTTTGAGACAGGGTCTCACTTTGTAGTTCAGGCTGGTCCTAAACTCACTGTGTAGCCCAGGTAAGCCTAGAACTCACAGCAATCCTCCTGTCTCTGCCTCCCAAGTGCTAGGATTATAGGTGTGAGTCACCATGCCTAGCATGGTGATTACTGGGGATCAAACGCTGGACCTTGCATTTGCCAGGCAAAGAGGGGAAGAGAGCCCACAAATGAGGAGCTGGCACATGATACAGCCCAAGGCCATGCCTGCATGACCCAATCCTTTCAGCTAAGACCATCACCTCTGGTCCATTCAGTCATGGCTTGCCAGTGGTCAGTCCACTGTTGAGGCTGGCGGCCTCACAATGCCATCTCTCCCACCCGATCCTAGCCTGAACAGTAGTAGGTCTGCAGTGATGTCCAGACATTACTGTATGTTTTTGAAAGTCTCTCCAGAATTTGGATGGCCAGCTGGTTTAGGAACCTACAACATCGTTCCACTCAGTGATTACGCCAGTGGTCTGTGAAATTTAGATGAAGCGTGAGAGGAGATGAAGAATAAGAAGGGGTATGTGAAAGTTCATGGACTCTAGAGAGAGAATATGCTCACCAAAGTGCCCTTATCAAGGTGAAGATTTACTCAGTGTGATTCTTGCCTGTGTAAATATGCCAGATCTGTACAGACAGATGAAGCAGCGAAGGCAGAATTCTGAGAACCTTTCAGAGGAAGATCCACGTCCTACTTTTCTGTTGCTATGATGATAGCTACAGCTGGGAACTTTATGATCCACTAAGGTCTATTTCAGCTCGCATTTCCGGAGACTGACAAGTCCAGGTCTAGTTGGCATCTGCTGAGGGCCTGGTGCTGCCTGGGAAGAAGGTGGCAGGTGAGTGGGTGGGTGTGTGCAGAGGAAGCAAAACGTGAAGGCGGCTCACTTTGTGATAACCTCTTGGATGGTAACGAGTCCCTTCTCATCAGGATTAATCCATGTTTGCATCAGAGAACAGGATCCAATGGAGTCCCTTAGAGAGGAGATGGGGACTTGCCACCTCTCCTCTGTCCATGGAGTCTGTTCTTGACTTGTGGAGAGCAGCTGCAGAGTCAGCGATGTGCACGCTCCAAGCAAGACACTGCGGCCAGAGCTCATCTTTCTATGGCCATGGTGTGGGAGTCAGTGGAATTCAAGAATTTATAACATCAGGAAAAGCAGGAGAGAGGCAAGGGCCTGGATTACAGGCCTACTGTTCTTGTAAGATTCTTAAGAATTTTGGGATGTGTTGACTGCTAGGAAAAAGTGGGCTTTTGGGTGGAAAAAAGGCCTTGTAACTTTGGATAACTTTGATTGTGTCCTGAAGCTGGATTTATTTTGGAAGTACAATTTCAAACTACAGGGTTTTTTGTCTCCTTTCTACATCCATTCTGTCGTACATCATTTGAGAAAGCACTGGCCCTTCCTATGACTTCATCATGGCTCAGTCCCACCTCTCCAAACCAGCACCTGGCAATCACATTTCCACAGGAGTTTTGAGGGTTTGACCCACATCCACACCAGATCCCTGAGATCTGTCTTTCGGCACCATTCCAGGGCCACTGCGGATGGTCAGCACAGGAAGGAAGATGAGTAGGCAAGTATTCAGGGTGGGGTGGACTGCAGATGCCAGAAATCCATCCTGCCCGCTCAGGGGTGGGCAGAGGGCGGAGTGGGGATCTTGATCTGGGTCACAGGTGGGACCATGGGGTGGCTCATGGAGTCAGAGACAAAGCTGTAGGGGCCAAGTCCCCAGGTCTTGGGATCAGGTCTTGTATCACCAAGCCCATCTCCCCTCCAGCTCTCATCTCTTATCAATGAGTCTCTGCTTTTATATAAATGGCCTTGTTCTTCTAGCTCAGGGCTGAGGGTGGCCTCCAATCCAGGCAAGTTCATTTCCTGTCCTTTTATCAGTGGTTCTCAAGCTCTGCAGTGTCACAGTCTTTTAAACTGTTATTAAAGGACAGATTTCTGGTCTCCGTTTCCAGACTTCCTGTGGTAGAGGACTGGGACAAGGCACTAGCATTTGCAGTTTCTAACAAGACTACTTGATGTGGGCGCTGCCGCTCTCAGGGAGTCAGAAGAGAGAGGCAGAAGGGAGACTGGGAGCCCCATGTTCTGCCTCTTCCTGTGTCAGAACTCAGATTCCTGTTCAGCTTTCCAAGTAGGTGCCCGTTGCTTAGCGAAAGCAAAGTCCCCGAGTCCTTGATTTATGGATTTACCTTGTGTGCATCATCCCTTTCAAGAATGAGGCAGCTGGGTCAGAGTAACTGAAGGAATCTGCAGGATTTGCAGGAACACCAGCAATGCCAGGGTCCCCAGGAACAGTGCCTCCAAATCTTAGCCACTGTCTGAAGTCCACAGACTCCCTAGATTCCAGGGAAAGCGGGGCCCTGCAGACTGCAGTGTGGAGAGATCACTGCCTTCAAGCAGGAGTAGTTACGCCACATGGTCACCAGTCCTGATCTGTCCACTTCACTGGTGTGAGAAAGTCTCGTCATGAGTGGAGGACACTCCAGAGTGTGTCAGGTGGCACGAGGCTGGCTGCAGGTACCCTTTGGCCTCCCCGGCCTGGTCCTCTCCAGAGCCATGCCCATCTGCCATGTGTTTCTTGCCTCAAAGCCAGTGCCATGGACTGAGTCCCTCCACTCCAGGAGCTCCGTGAAGCCGCTCCTCCTCCTCAACTGTGAACGTCCGGTGTTGTGTCTGTGATGGGAAGGCTGATGCTCACACCCACTGACGGGAGCAGGAAGTGTCATGCCCAGGAACCAAATTGTCCCTCACATCCGGGGAACCTCCGAGACCTCTGGAAACCAGAAGTGAGACGATTCTCAGCCAGTCCTTGAAAGCTGGCCTCTGCTTTTGTGAATGGACTGCCGACTCCGCCTCAGGGCAGGACTGCCAACGTCGCAAGCACAGTGTTTTCCTATTCTTTATTGCTTTCTAATCGCCTAGTAAACTTGCACGGCACCTCACACTGACCTGTCCTTGAGTTTTTCTGTAGCAACTCAGGGCCCACTTGGTCCCATTTCCTCTTTGGGGGACCCTCTAACCCAAGCTAGTGAAATCAGGGCCACATGTTGAGAACTATGGCTGCATATTAACCCCAGAAAAGAATGTTTTCTCTCCTTTTAGCTTTGCACACTACATTGTTGGTTTAGGTAGGGATGGAAGAATGGGGATGCTTCCTTCTACATCTGTAGGTTTTTACCTGATCTATCAGTGAAACTGATATAATACAGATTAATAGGAGAAAAACAATTTAAATTATCTGTGTCCCACAAAAAATACATGACTCAAATGATCAGACCTGTAAATCATTGTGAGTTACAGGAGGAAAAGAGATTCGGAGTTGGGGGAAGTGGGGACGTGAGTTGCAGGAAACTGAAGCATTGAGTTAATAAAGGACGCCTTGTTACACAGATGAAAGGGGATTTAAAACTGTCTCAGTGCCTCTCCTTCTGGAGCAGAGACCTCTATAAATGTAAATTTCGTTTACGAAAAGGGAAGATTTTACTTTATTTTAGGCACTGGAGAGCTAAGTGAATAGCTTTTCCTGCATCATCTGGCTCTCAGTTCCTTCGATCTCAAAATAATATGCAAATGAAGTGTACTTCCGGGGTGACATTCTGAACCCCTTCACTTCCCACTGCTTTTGTACCCATAATCAGCTAAGGACTCTACCAGCTCTTCCTTTTTCTTAACCCTCAGGATGCTCACAGGAGGCAGCTGTTCCATTCCTGTCGCCAGTAAGTGAGGAGGAAGAGAGGACGTGAGGGCTTCCGGTTGGGTTTCTGTGGGTTGTTCAAAATGTAGAAGAGATACTAGGCATTAAAATAGTATTTCCAATGTGTTTTCCACCTCTCCTTCCCAAAGTACACCCCCTGATGGTAGAAAAGAATTATAAAGGACCAAGAGAGTGGGAAAGAAGATGACAGGAGTAAAAGAGTGGAAACTGCAAAGGGAGGTGATAAGTGGCCAGTTCACAGAGCTGGAGACTTTACCGGCCTTGGAGAGTGTCCAGGAGCAGCTCGTCCTGCAGAACCCCAGACAGCACAGAACTGGAGGCACTGAGTCACCTGTGATGTGACAGTACAGGTCATGTACAGGGGAGGATCAGAGACAGTGTTGCCTGTCACCCTTTCCCTGGGTGACAGTGCCAAGGTGGCAGTTCCAGCCAGCCGTGGAAGAGCTGTGGAATGATGACCTAAAGGGCTATGGGTTCCCAGCCTGAGACTGGGCCTTTAGTAGAAATCTGACATGTCAAGAGATGAGGCCTGTGAGCACTGTGGCCACTGGGCTTCCACCTGGACTCCACAAAGCTCCCTTGTTAAATGGATCAGACCAAGAGAAAAGACACCGAGACTCCCAGGTGGGATCGTCTGTAGGTAGAGTAGCCAGGACCCACCTCCGGGTTGGAAACCTCTTAACAGTCAGCTGCAGGGCTGGAACAGGAGACCCTCACATCACCTCCAAGATAAAGGATACTGCAGAACAATGGGAGAGGAAGGAAATGATGTGGAAAGGAAGAGAAAGGGGACAAAGAGGATGGAGTCAGTGGGCAAAAACCTTAGGACAAAAAAGGAAAAAGTGGAGCTATAATCGACATTTGTAGGGAAAGAAGATCTTGGATCCTGGAGAACAGGATGCTATTTTTAGAACGTAATTCTGTAGATTTAAATAGCAGAGCTGAAGTTAAATATTCAGTAGAAGTTTGGAAGATAAAGTGGAAGAAATCCATCAGAAAGTAGAATGAAGAAGAAGCATGAAATGAAGCATAAGATGAAGATATTAGTCCAGGAAGTCTAAGGTTTGAGTATTATACTCTAAGATGGAGCAAACACACTGATTGAAAGGAGAATTCGGGAACTTGAAAGCAATTGACCCTGGATTGTACATTCTCATGGTATCTACAGTGGCATCTCGGAGAACCAGGGAGATTGTGTCTGTGCAAGAAAATGGCAGCTGTGCTCCTTGGCGTGCAGGAGTGCACAACCTGCCCCTCTGGATATGCAGCCTCCTAAATGCCAGAAGACTAATGCGATGGCATTTTGACTAGAAATTTTAAAGTACTAGACACAAAAAGAATTTTATCAAAGCGTTCAAGGAGGGAAGAGAGTCAGACGTAGAGCCCTAGTAAAGAGAATGGCATTAGGTTTGTCATAGTCAGGATTGACACATTCCCTGAAGACCCATATGTGAAAGGCTTGATCTCCAGGTTGATGCTGCTGGGAGGTGGTAGAGGTGGGGCCTAGTGGGAGATTTTCTGGTCACTGGGGATGTGCCCTTGAAGGATTTTTTAGACCTTCATATGTATGTATGTATGTTTGTGTGTATGTATGTGTCTGTCATCTGTCTATTTCTGGGCAGGGTCTCTATAGTTCAGGCTGGTCTCGAGCTCACTATATAATCTAAGCTGGCCTCGAACTCACAGCAGTCCTCTTGCTTCAGCCTCCCCAAGTGCTGGGATTATAGTTGTGCACCACCCTTGGATTTTCCTCTTTCATTTCTGTTCCTAGCCTTGAGGTCTTTCCTTACTACTGGTCCAATAGCAATGGAGCCAACAGACAGAGATCAGAAGCTTCTCAAACTGTGACCCAGATCTCATGGTATACTTTAGGTTGATGATCACAGATTGTTTTTGTAGTAATGGAAAGCTATTTACTATAAGGCTTCTCAACTGGGCACAGGATACATTTTGTATTTCCAGCCCTGAGGGAGGACAAGGAGTTCCTGTCTCATTCATCTCAAAGAATGGAAAGGGCTGGGGATGCAGCTCGGTGGTAGAATGCCCCCCTGGATTCAATTTCAGTACTTAGTCAGAATTTATCAACAGGAATATTGAAATCAGAAGGCCTTAGGACAATGAAAATTATGAGGGAAAATAATTTCCAATCTATAATTCTGTACTTGGCTATCTTATTTAGTATTCTTCCTTGTGAACAGGTCATCTGAATAGTTAATTTAATCAGATGTGAAATACTGATCTCGGGTTGCTTGATTGCTTTTGAACCTTTCTGATTTTCCCGAGAAGATGGGGGCATATCCAATATCATCAGTGTCTACCAACAGAGACCTGGGGGGCTGCACTTGTGTGGACAGCCCCACAGCCACACCAGGCTGAAGCACCAGACCCCATGGCAGTGGCAAACAATCACACCATTACCGTCCCAACTTTCCAGAGTAGAACCCACTGTCTCCATCATTTACCAGAATGATGATTCTGCTAGCAGCTGCTTCAGTAAGCAGAAGAGATAGGAGACCAGTCTTGTAGAACATGGGGTGCTGTTTTACAGTAAAATAAAAAATTATAAGTAGAAGTACACTCTAGAACATTAATACCCTATAAACTAGGAACATACTTATCTTGGCCAGTATTATATGTTGCACCTAACTAACTGCATGGCTAGACTTTCTACCACTGGCCTCATACTGATGACCTCTGAAGTTCCTTGTGGGTCTGTGTTATGGGCCCCACAGACTAGTCAGAGTTAGGTTACACATCCTCCTGCTACAAGAGAGTGCCTCAGAAAGCAAGGCTCAAGGGTGGAAAGTCTGACTAGGCAAAGATAATCAAAATATTTGGAATGGTTCTATGAAGGAAGAAAGATTTCCTACACCAGACACGTTAGGACTGGGGTAGAAGAAGTACATATCTGCACAGGCAAGTCTTAACCCACTGTCCTCTCTACCTTTGTAAGAAATCTGCTGCCAACAACGCAAGGGAAGTCAGACTTTGAACTCACCTCCTTCACATGGAAGAAGGAAGTAACCGCCAAGCAGGAAGCTCTGTGAGCAGCACCTTCAGCCTGCATGGAGGACTGAGGGCTTCAGCAGGGCTGGCTGCAAGGGGGTACATCATTCCATGAGTGTGAACGAGGAGAGCAGAGGGACATTTGGATATTGGAAAGTTTGGCAACAGGTCAGGGAAGAACATAGCTAAGCAAATGGGAGAAAGGAAGAAAGTTGTTAATTTTAGATAGAAGAAAAAGTTGCAAAAGAAAAGGAAATACAACCGGAATACAGCACACTAAATGCATACAATCACCTATGAAAGCTAAATTTGTAACTACAAAATACACACTAGCTATTGATTTAGCAAAATAATGAAATCTGTCACCTGTATTAGGAAAATAAGGGGAAATGTATGCAGTAATTTGCCATGTGATGATGTTTGTGTATGAGGATGGTTACAATAAAGCTAAAACATGACCATGTACATGAAGATGATTACAATAAAGCTAAAGCATCCTGATCATCTGGGAATACAGTGCTGTAAGATGCAGTTCAGTGCAAAACTCCCTGGTGTTGCTGGGTAAATCCACGTGCTGCCAGTGATAGAAAGTCTAGCCACGCAGTTGGGTGCAGCATACACTACTGGCCATGATAAGTATGTTTCTAGTTTATAGGGTATTAATGTTCTAGAATATACTTCTACTTAGAATTTTTTATTTTACTGTAAAACAGCACCTCATGTTCTATAAGACTGGTCTGCTGACTCTTTTGCTTATTGAAGAGGCCTCTTGGGGTGACTCACCCAGGCCCTCTGGGTGTCTGTGAACACACACTATGATTATCACATAGCAATAAAATTGCCTAACAGCCCTAGAGACTGTCCCTGTCATTAGGGGTGCTGACTGGACACATGTGGGGATGGAAGTGAGTTATACTCTCATCTCCCATCAAACACCAATATGTAATATCTAGAAGTAGAAAATCAAGGTATTTGAATATTTTTTAAAAATGTATTTATATTAAGCTGCATTTGTATTCATTAATAGTATAATTAATAATTTGTATAGTTCTAATTATAGGCTAATCACATTGTTTTAAAGTATGAAGGCAAAAACCAGCATAAAGGTCCTTGACAGTGAGTTTGTCAGGAGAGGTCTTCTGGGGGAGCAGGAAGGTCAAAGAGGCGGTTGTTGTTTGTCTTTCTAAGCCATGCTGAACTCTTTGACTTTAAAAATATGAATATTCACAATCTAAGAATCAAAAAACACAGAGTTAAAATACGTGACAGGTTCTTGTGAGCTCTGTGTCTCAGCGTGCAGTTCTGTACTCTTCTTCCTGCCGTGGTGCAATAAGACTTTAATTCTTGTAATAATAGTGTGTGATACCTTCTATGCTGTAAATGGAACATTTGTGAGGAGTTCTAAGGGGGAGAGTGAGCAAAGTTATGCTCGGTCTATATGTAAGCCTAGTTAGAGTCTGGTCTTTGCTGTATAGATGGACAAGTAAGTGTCAGGGCATAGAAGTAACTGAACCTTGAAGAAATGGACAAAAAAGCTATTAGAAGGTACTGTAGGTTGGTCACGGGGTAATTAGGTCCCTATAGTAATAGTACAGTAGACCCTTGATTATGAACTTGTTCGGTTCCCAAGGATGGGTGACAACTAAGTCAATACAGCTGAGATCTGGATGTTTACCCGTGTACGCGCCAAAGACAGTAAGAGGCAGATGAGTCTTTCACTGACCTAATGAACACAGGCTGTTCGTATGTCAGGCCGGTCCTGACTTGAGGGTCCATTGTGACGGGTGAATCATCAAGAAGCTTGAGAACTCTTATTTTCACTTGCCATATGAATGAGTGCAATCTAGTTAGAGGACAGTGGCAAGTCCTGCAGTGCACTGAAGAGGAGCCTGTGGAGTCTGACGGAAGATGCTGCATGGCCAGGATGATGCTATATGAGTAGAAAGTGTTAAAAGAGAGGAGGAGGAATTTGGATTTGATGCGTTAAAGGTTGTTGACTGTAGAGTGAGGGAGTGATTTTTCTGGATGTATCTTGGTTTAAAATAAACTTTTTGCCTGTTTCTTAATATAGAACTAAACGTACTAATAACAAAAAATGCATGTCTTGGCTATTGTTTGGTAACATTTCATGAGATGCTGTGGTCTGAAGCGAAAGAGCCTGGAACTTAGGACTGGATCTGAATGGAAACAATGACCTTGTTGGTAACAGTCCAGAGTTTTTTCTTGACCTTGAACTTTGGTTGACCTGTCTGCATTGTCTGAATTGAGCAAATGCAGTCGACGCCTTTAGGCATTTTTCAACTCTCTCCTCTTCTTTTTCTGGAAGTTTCTTATTGATTTCATTCAAAGGGAAGCAATCAATAGGAAGCCACAAACCCCGCTGCCGATGACTGAGCAGACCTGGGTGCACATCTAGCTCATGACTGATCATCGGCTCTTTTCTCTCGGAAAGTCTGCACACCTGTGGGCCAGGAATGGCAAGTCTGAATTTAGCAAACTGTATGTGCAGTGCATTCCACAGAGCGCAGAGAAGCAGGAGGAGTGGCTGGTTCTCAGAAAGAGAGAAGAAGTGTGTGAAGAGATCTAGTGATGGAGGGAAAATCCCAAGAAACTCATTTCCCAATCCTGGCCTCCCAGTACAGTTCAGCTGCCTTCCTGTCATTGTGATCATTATTATAAAAGTCAACTGTGGTTTGAAAATAATGTTTCACTAACCTTGTAAAGATCTTTTTCCTTGTTATAGTTCCACAAACAATGTAGAATAATAACTATTTGTGTAGTATTTACATAGTGTCAGGTATTATAAGTATTCTAGAAATGCTTTAACAGACATAGGAGGATGGCCATAGATTGGCTGTGACTCCACCTCTGTTTGACATCTTATATTGGGACTTAACTTCTGCAGATTTTGCCATTTTCCTATGTACACTAAAGGATATTGGTAGTTCTTATTAAAAAGCTCTTTGTTGCATTTATGTTGAAGCCATTTTAATTGTAAGCTTGGTTTGAAAAATGAATGAATGCTAGTTAAGGATAGAGTTAAGTTAAAGATGTTGCCTGGGTAAAACCAGTTTGAGCCAGTCTACAATTCCACTAGGTACCCACTGTGTATTCCTGTTTGTTTTGTCAGATTCATTACATTGAATTGTGGAAGGAAATGTCTTAGTCCATTTTGTATACTTGATAAAGTTTTCTTTAAGCTTTGTCATATAGACATTTGCATAAAAGAATGAATTATGAAAAGAGACATTGCAGTATCATTAGCAGTATCATAAAATTTAGTTGTCACAGTTTTGTATCCTTTGAAGAGCATTTTACTTCGTATGAGAGCATACATACATTTGAGCCATCTTTGCACGTAAGGACCAGGGAGGGAACAGAGATGTATTTAGAAGTCTTTTGACTAGAAAATAAACCATTTATAAAGATACCTGCAAACTGATGTCCGATATCTGACCTTACCTATCTCATTTATTCTGGCTGCTATGTGTTTTCTGGGCTGATTGGAGCATGTGAAACTCCTGTGATTATCACTTGCTATGATAAAACCATTCACGTCAGTCTGTGTTCTGTTCTCTGTGTTTGCTGGTTCTTCCCATGTGAGTCACTCAGGCCTAGATTTAGAAGATATCTTGTAGCCAAGGAATTAAATGAGCCTTTCTAATTATGTTAAAATATCAAAACATTTTAAGCACTTGGGTTTCCTTAAAGATCACTGAAACAACTATTACATGTTTTTCATTTGCCTTTGAAATAACTGAGCATAGTGGTGGTATGCATGGAAGAGGAGCTTCTGGCTGCAGGGATGTGGTGAGTTCTGGCCACCCTCGTACATACAATGGGAATGGAGCAGAGTGGAAATCATACTTCTTTCTGGAACTTAAAAACAGATGACTGGTAAAAATTTTTTTACCAACTTGTAAGTTGTCTTTTTACTCTGCTGGTGGCTTCTCATTCTGTGCAGAAGCTTTTTTTTTTTTTTTTTTTTTTTTAGGTTTTTGGAGACAGGGTCTCGCTCTGTGGTTCAGGCTGGCCCTGAGCTCAGCCTCAAACTCACATCACAATCCTCCTGCCTCTGCCTCCCGAGTGCTGGGAATACAGGCGTGAGCCACCACACCCGGCACTGTGGTATGTGGTGCTGATTGCTGCTGGGAGTGAGTCTCCACGCCCGGTATTGTTATGTGGTTACCGGGGAATCGAACCCGGGCCCTTGCGCTTGCAAGACAGGCGCCGGAACCACTGAGCTAACTCCCCGGCCCCTGTGCAGAAGCTTTTAAACAAGATGAGATCCCAATTGTCGATTCTTTCTGCTAGTTCCTGTGCTGTTCAGGTTTTGTTCATAAAGTCTTTC